>CAIGRF010182739.1:17081-30485 GCA_903798235.1 Fraxinus ornus
TTTTTTTTTTTTTTTTGGGAAAAGTATCTATTATCTTCAACATCTTGAGTTGTTATCTTGAAATAATTGAAAACCCTTACCCCAATTTGAAAATACCCCATTTGTGATTTCTAGGTTTGCACAACAAAGTTGGAGCAAGAATGTGATAGCACGTTGTTTGCAACCAAAAATTGAGTTCAAGTCATCGTCTCACTTGGTCGGTCAGAAAGAAAGAGTCGCTCGTGGACAACAACACATCTATAGCGACTTACCGAAAAATGTCGAAATCCACACAATTAACACGTTCTGTAATAAAAAAAAAAATGTCTCCAATGAAAACTAGTAGGCATGAAGATTCTGGTAATCCTAATCATAGTCTTAACACGTTGAAACTAGAAATTTCCATTCAAAAATAGAAGAGTGCTAAGGGTGTATAGAAGCCGTGTTCTAACCTTCCTGTCAAATAAGAAAAGTAAGGTTTTAAATATTTTTTAAACATATTTTATATAATTTATATTACTTGAAGAATGATCTAATGGGCACCGGTGTTCATTTTCTTCTAATTACCGATGACATTACATGTTAATTCAGTGAGTTTCAACATTTGAATTAAATTTATTATCCACCAATGAATTAATATGTCATGTCACTGGTGCTTAGTATAAGATAAGCACCGGTGCCCATTAGATCATTTCTCTAAATTACTTAACATCCAAATGAACTAATACTCTCTCTCTCTCTCTCTCTCTCTCTCTGTATGTTGTGTGTGTGTGTGTGTGTCCCATGCGCATGTTATGAAATATGCTATACTAATTTTGAAATTTTTGCAATGTCCCTTTGTACATGATATTGACATACTTAGTATCATTTTAATTATATGCAGTATTTGTGTTGCAGATATGTGATTGTATACCATATGTAAAATTTTTTGTTATATTTGAGTGTGAGCTATATCATAAAATGAATTTTAGTGTATAAAAGGTGAAATATGCATAAACACATGTATTACATTTATTAACCAGATTGCTGCTATTCTTTACATTTCAGGATTGAGATACTACAAACATTCTGACAGATTTGAGAGCTTATTCAATATTTAGAAATAGTTTGTTAAAGGCTCACGCAAAATTTTGTGAATTGTGAAAGGCTGTAAACTACGTTGATCTTGTGACCAAACCAGAATAACATCCTGGCATTTCATTCTATTGTGTGAAGGATATCTTATATATTCTCTATAAATTTAATTTTTAACAAATATGCAAATAATTTTTTTTATTCCGATGTCAATAAAAATTTAATAGGCTTTGCAATAGAACCATATTAATGGAGTCTGATTGTGGCAAAAGATTATATATTCATAGATTGCTGGATAAAATGTAAATTATCCACTTATTGCATATGTGTAAAATTATGTTTATAAGTTTGAGAAGATAATGAAGAATGTTGATTATGTTTTCTCCATTTGGTTCCCAGCCAACATACATTTTCAACAATTACAAATGGAAGTGATATAGCTAAAGAGATTATATAACATTCATGCATGAGTCAGTGATTAATATGGTTCAATAAATAAAGGTTTAGTATTGTTGTCTTTAATATATTAAATTCGTAATACTATTCAATCTACCTTACAAAATGTAAGGGAATGTGATTGGATTACTAAAGTTATAGCGATTTTATCTCCTGGTAATTGAGATTTTACCCATTCATTGAAAGGATTACTTTCTCAAAATGAATCCATATACCTCGTGCAAGTGTGATATAATGAGTAAAGACTACAAATTACATAAGAGGGAATAATTCTGAATGATTTGAGCCCTCAATTTCAATTTTTCTTTTAAAAAAATGATACATATAAGCAACCATTTTTTTTCTAGCCAGAAACATCAATAATGAAAGAAACTTTTTCCCCTAAGTTTCTAATTCTTATACCATACCCTTCTTTTTTCCAACTTATCTAAAAGTAATCCAGTGTGCACCATATTGCCTCCTAGCAAGTGAAGTAAGTTATGTAATGAAACAAGCTATCGATCCCATGTTACTTTGCAGTTTTTCAACTCTTGACATATATACAGACATATTCACGGCAATGTATCAGAATATGATACCACACTAGCATCTATTGTTTCGTTTCATACAATGTATCTTAAGTAATGTAGCAGAATACAAACCAATGCTGCCTCTTGTAATTTTTTGTACTTAACATAAGTAATATAACATGCTTTTGTATCACCACTTCGGCAAGGGGGCTTTGGTGGGTTAATAGAAAGCCACCGCTTCGGTGAAAGGGCTTTCAGTTGATCCATTGTACTCCTTATGAGATGCCACGTAGGCTTCACGTGGGAGCCTAGGTGGCAAGGTATAACAATAGTCCCCCAAGTCCATGTATGATTATTCATGTCATACGTGGACTTCTGCCTTGCGTAAAGTTTCGTTAGGGCGAGTTTAACATCATGGTTAAGTTTTCAACATAACACAATAGTCATCCAAATCTAAGTATAGTTATTGATATCATAGTTGGAGTTCAAAACTGAACATGATTCTCGTATATTGTCCTATCCTTTTGCAGTACAGAAATACAAAAGTTCCCTGTTTAGATTGAAAATTGCTTAAATTTGTTTGATGAGCTGAAAAATCAAATGTGCTGAAGCTCCTTATAATTAAAAATGGCCGAAGTTTGTTTGATGAGCTGAAGCAGAGAAGTGTTGAACTACTAAAACTCCTTATTATTGAAAATAGCTGAAGTTTGTTTGATGAGCTGAAGCAGTGAAGTGTTGAACTGCTAAAACTCCTAATTATTTAAAATAGCCGAAGTTTGTTTGATGAGCTGAAGTAGCGAAGTGCTGAATTGATGAGGTTCCTTATTAAATTGAAAATAAAGTACGCTTTTGATAATTGTGTCAATGATTTGATGTTTTTGTACGTGACTAAGAAACAGCAACTGAAGCGATTCGACTTCCAATACATGTATCGCCCATTATATTGAATGCGCAATGATGGCCACGCTTAGGAGTGGGCAAAACTCGATCGAACCCTCAGAATAAATGTAGTATAAACCCTTATACGGGTTGGGTTTCAACATTTACACGAGTTGGGTTGTGTTAAATTTTGATCAAACCAATCATGTTGGGTTGGGTTGAAGTAAAAACCGACCCAACCCATGCCAATCCCTAGCTATGTTATTGCGTTTTGAGATTGATGCGCTAAAGCACTTGCAAGAGGAGCATGCATCAATCCGAGGTATTGAAGATAAAAACTGTTTGAATTCAACGACTTAGATGAGGTTAGAAATGGATGCTTCAAATGAAGTGGATATAGATCTAATACATGTGCTTCACTTTCTTTTCTTATAAAAGCTAAAATCCTGTCGCTGTGTTATTTTTTTTACCTTTGCAAAAGTCTTCAAATCTTTCCAGCATTCAAATCTTTCTATCTTTCTTTGTTTTCCACCTTCCATTCATTACTTCATCTTTAACGATTTCTATGGCTTTTGGGTCTAATGTTGGTAGTGGCAGGATGAGTCTTGTAAGGGTTGGGGAATAAGCATTATCTGGTTGTTCGAAGAGTAGGACGTGGTCTATGAACGAGGGACCCATTGACTATGAAGTGGGTTGGGAAGCTGTAAGAATCCCATTTGCAATGACCTTTGAAAAGTTGGTTGAAATTAGGGAAAAATATAGTGTCCCAAATTCTATAGAACTCCTAGTACTTGAAGCCCGTGAACGTGCCTTCCATCTAAGGCTAAGGTGTGTGGCTATAAGTGAATTTCCTTTTAGGGTGGGCATGCATCTACCTGTGCACCCATTTTTTAGGGCAGAGCTGAGGTCATTTATGTTAGCCCCAACCCAACTCTTACCAAATGGGTGGAGCCAATTAGTAAGGGCTTACTTTTTTTAGAAGGAGAGATTGCTTTACGAGGACATGCCCCTACATGTCTTTCAAACATTTTTTCAACCCCATGTACTTTAGAAAGGAGAGTCAAAATGGTAGTATTACATGACCCCTTGAAGGGCTCATGCCCCTTTTGTAATGGATCTACCATCATCCGGTAAAGGGTGGAAAGAGTCTTAGTTTGGGTAAGAGGTAGATGGCAGATCATTGAGAGAGATAATGCCCCAACTTGTACTACATCGACTAGTATTTTGAAGCTCGTGAGTTTCTTCTTTAAACTTGTCATTTACTTATAACTTCATCTAATGGTATTTAGTCCGTAGTTTTCAAAACTTGCTTCAAACTTTCCCAGTCTGAGTAAGACGTCATCGAAGACATATATAGACGTCCCCAGAGGTCACGCCACTTCGACAACCTTATTGACTGTAGCAAATTCGTGCTTGATTTCAAACTGATGGCTTCCTGAGGTAAATATTGAGGCTCTATGTCTTGATGCTTTTCATACTAGCAGAGCTAACATTGTACTTTTGTTTTTTATAGATGACTTTGGAAAGAAAAAGTACCCCACCCTTGACATGGCTTTTATCTTGAGAGTCATTTCTACGGTGAGCTCATGGGCTTTGAAACCCTCATTTAATGATACCAAACATGTTAGGGGAAAGCCTTAACACCTCAGCAAGGAACATGCTGAGAGGAGTGGTGAGGAGGGACCTTAGAAAGGAGTAGAAAAGGCAAGGTCAAGGGAGCAGTGGAAGAGCCCTAGAAGAATAGGAAGTCGTCCCATGGTACTGGCTCTACATCTGGGAAGTTTGGCACATCAAGTGCCCCAGTGGCTAAGCTGGCCCTATCCCAACCACTCCCAAGTTGATGCAGTCTTCCTTTACTGCTGCAAAAGCTCAATGAAGAGGCTGCAAAGGAGGTAGGGCAGACCTCCGAAGTGGTGAAGAAGATACATGTTGATCAAGGAGGTTTTTGGCTGGATAAGACGAGGAGATTTCCCTGGCAGTGATGAATATGCTGCCATATAAAGTCCACGCTGTCATTACAAACTGCTACAAATTTTGGACTGAAAAATGGCAAAGTCATGTAGCCACATGTGATGCGGTGGACCTCAAGGTGACCCAAGTAAGTCAGAGTGCCACGGCTTTTAGGGTCTTCTTTGAATGTTAGGAGGTGTTGAAGGACATTCAAACATGCAACCAGGAGTCGATTGAAAAGTTGGCCTCGGAGGAGGAGCATGTAAAAAGAATAAGGGTCAAGGCTGAGGAATTGAAGGCCCAACGTACTCAAGAGGCAGTTAAGTTGGATTTTTCCTTAGGGAAGTCCACGAGTCCCAGTATGAAGTTGTTTCCTTAACAAAAAGGTTGAAACTTCAAACAATCATCAGAAACTGACAGTAAAGGCTTTAGAGAAGGCCAACTTAGAAAATGCTAGCTTGAAAGATGCCAATAGGTTCTTAGAAACCCAAATTAGGCACTATGTGCAGGCTGCTGAGCAGGCCAAGGCTAATGTTCAGAAGACACGTGAGGAGGCAATGAAAGACTACATCTCTAACTTCCACTTGACGGAAGAGTATCAATGCTTAAGGCCATATTGGAAGAGGTTGCCTATGTTGAAGTGGTAGACAGGATGGGAGAGCTTTATCTAGTACTTAATGCCGCTGAGTTCTTAGAAGAGGTGCCTTAAACTTTAGCTGATGACGCGATTGAAGCGGATGGGATCGAAGTTGACCAAGAGGAAACTTTTAAGGATGAAGCTTCAGGCCAAGAAGCTCTTCTTGTTGAAGTGCCTACTACTAAGGCATCGGACTCTCTGCTACCTCCAGCATAGAATAAGTTTTCTATTGTTTTAAAGAAAAAATTACTATATAATGGCTGGGGCCTTCCTTTGTACAGCTTTTTCATCAATGAAGTACATTATTAATGTGCGTGATTTAGTTGCAATTATACTTTCAAGCTAAACCGAAGTGAATATGATGATCTTTAAAGACAAATGGACCTTCAAACATGTTGAACATGATTAAATTAGAGAATACTAATGGAACCTCAACATGTCTTTCAACTAATTATTTCTCTCATGACGTCGTCATGGGAAGCATGTCTCATACGCCTTGGAGAATCAATGAGGTGATCCCTTTTGAGATTTGATCCTCTTCTCCGAGGTGTCCACACTTCCATACATGGTAGATGGTTCATCCATGTAAGGATTTCTCCCATGGCGTTCACCTAAGTCATAGGAAAGATGTGTTGTGCGCCTCGGAGAATGAATGAGGTAATCCCTTTTGGGATTTGATCCTCTTCTCCGAGGTGACCACGCTTCCATACATGATGGACAGTTCATCCATGTAAGGACTTCTCCCATGATGTTCAGCTACGTCATGGGAGGCATGTGTTGTGCATCTCGAAGAATCAGTGAAATAATCCCTTTCGGGATCAGATCCTCTTCTTTGAAGTGCCCATACTTGCATACATAGTGGATGGATCATCCATGTAGGGACTTCTCCCATGGCGTTTAGCTTCGTCATGAGAGGAATATATTGTGCATCTCCGAGAATCAATGAGGAAATCTCTTTTGGGATCTTATCTTCTTTTCCAAGAAGCCCACGCTTCTATATATGGTGGATTGTTCATCCATGTAAAGGCTTCTCTCATGGGGTTCAGCTATGTCATGGGAGGCATGTATTGTGCGGCTCGGAAAATCAATGAGGTAATCCATTTTGGGATCTAATACTCTTCTCCAAAGCTCTCACGCTTCTATATATGGTGGATGGTTCATCTATGTAGGGGCTTTCCCCATGGCATTCAGCTTCATCATGGGAGGTATGTGTTGTGTGCCTCAAAGAATCAATGTGGTAATCCCTTTTGGGATCTGAACCTCTTCTACGAGTCTCCCACGCTTCTATACGTGGTGGATGGTTAATCCATGTAGGGATTTTCCCCATTTTGTTCAACTTCGTCATGAGAGGCATGTGTTTTGAGTTTTTTAAGTGAAACATACTTTTATTTAATCACTTGAAATATTTACACAGGCTGGGAAACATTTTCCGGGCATATAGCTCATTTACTAGTAGTATATTTTGAGATGATCTGTGTTCTACGATCGAGGTTGTATTTTTCCATCTAGATCTTCTATCTAGTAGGTGCTAGGTCGTAGTCCTTGATGCGGTACGAACCTTCCTAATTAGGACGTAGTGTACATGCACTCGGTTCTTTGGAGAAAAGGAAAACCCTTCGAAATATGAGGTTATTTATCTAGAAGGACATTTTTCTTAACTTTAATAACGGGTCAACTTCCTTTGGTAAGTAGCTAGTTTCACTTGAGATTCATCAATCTTTTCATCAAGTAAGTTGAGCTCGCATCTTCTCAACTCATCATTAGATATTTCGTTGAATTGTAATCGCCAGGCAGAAGGTAATCCGACTTTGACTTCTACTGGGCTGGGATTTCTCTAGTTGGGGTCCGGCTTTTGGTTTGGATTACCTACAATATTGTGCTAGCTCTCGACCAATGCTCTTTTGGAGGGGTCAAGTTTTCTTTTTAAGGAATATTCAATAGTCTTGTTTATGGCTTTCACTTGTCCATTTTCTTGGGAGTGATGAGATTTTGAAAAATGTTTCTTGATTCCGAGCTCTTCACATAGGTCCTTGATCATTTTTTTGTCAAACTGTCGGCCATTATCCGACACAATTGAATGGGAAATTCTAAACCGGCATATAATAATATTCCACAAGAATTTCAAAGTGTTGGCTTCTATGATTTTGGCTAGGGGTTTGGCTTCAACCATTTTGTGAAGTAATCAATGGCGACGATAGCAAAATTTATACTACCTCTACCCTTGGGTAGGGGACCTAGAAGGTCGATCCCCCATTTGGAAAACGGCCATGGACTAGATACTATTAGTAGATCCTATGAAGGTTTCCTCTGGAAATGAGAAAAAAAATGCAATTTATCGCATTTTCGTATAAATTGGATTGCGTCTTTTTTTAATTTAGGTCAATAGTACCCTTGTCATAATGCTTTCTACACCAATGTGACCTCTCCAGCATGATTTCCCCAAACTCCATCGTGGATCTCACAAAGGATGTAGATAGTTTCCTCTCCTCCGACGCATCGAATGAGGGGTATAGAAAAACCCATTTGTAGAGCGCGTCATCCTTGAGCACCAAAAAAGTTGTCCTTTTTCTAAGTTTGTGAGCCTTTTCTTTGTCACCGGGAAGTACCTATATTTTTAGGAAAGCTACTATAGGTTGTATCTATGTAGGCGTTCTTCCTACCCACATTACCTCTTTCCCCTTCAGTGAAAAGGTGTTCAATTGGCATAAACATTGTAGCTCTGAGTCCTTGCTACTAGCCAGCTTGGATGAGGCATCAGCATGGGCATTTTTCATGCACAGGATTTAAACTAACTCAAATTTTCCGAAGGATGGGAGCAGACTCGTTACCAATTTGAGGTACGCGACCATGCCATTGTCCCTGGTCATGAACTTACCATTAACCTGGCTGACTATTAACTGGGAATCACTATTGATAAATAATTTCTTCACTTTCATTTCTTTAGCCAACCTAAAGCTGGATAGCAGCGTCTCATATTCAGCCACATTATTGGTAGATTTAAGTCCAAACCTCACGGCACAGTTCAACTTATGTCTCTTGATGCTAACTAGGACCACACCTACTCCTGAACCCGTGTCCTCAGATGAACTATCCACCAACAAGCTCCACGTGGGAGGTTCCACAGGCTCTAATATTTCTTCCATTTTTGAGACGTTGGAAAATTTTGCCACAAAATTCGCGAGGGTTTAGCCTTTGGTAGAAGTTCTTATTTTGAAGGAAATATCAAACTCTCTAAGCTCTATTGCCCATTTCAGCAACTTTCCCAAAATGGCAGGTTTCTGAAGCATTTGCTTGAGCGCGAAGTTGGTTAAACACAAATATTGTATGAGCTTAGATGTATGGCCTCAATTTTTTTGGATGCGGTGATTAAGGCTATAGCTAACTTCTCCATATCGGGGCAGTGGGTTTCTGCCGCCAAGAGTGCATTATTCGCATAATAAACAGACAGTTGAAGGGTACCTTCTACTCTTGGAAATGGCTAGATAGAGTTACATGACCTCTTCGACCTTAGGTTTTGAGAAGAGGGGTATTTACCCTAGGACCCTTTTCACACTCCTCCATCCATTAGAACTTTTTACCTACTTTTAAGATCTTAAAGTAAGGGAGGTATTTATTGGTGGCCTTTAAGATGAAACGGCTTAAAGTCGCCACACGCCCTGTTAAACTCTGCACGTCCTTTCATTTTTTATGGGGCCTCATCTTGACTAAAGCTCGAATTTTTTTCTGGATTTTCCTCTTTGCCCTTCTGGTTGACCATGTATCCTAGGAATTTAAAGGAGGCAACACCGAACCCGCATAGGGTGTTGAGCTATATCTCTACAGTCTGCTGTATTATGTATTTAGGAATGATGGTAAGTACAATATTGAGGGGTGCTCGCTCTATTTCTAGGTTTTGAACCCCGCCATCAATCTCTTTCTTTTTGGGGAGCATGTTGTCCAGACCCAATTTGCCGCATGTTAGTGTCGGGGATTACATCTTCGTAAGCCAGCGTGGGTACTGCGTTTAATATATCCATGGTAAGTGGTTGCTCGAATTTGGGAATGGCCTCATGACAAGCTTGATTCCATTGGTGATCCATTAGATGAGATGTGGGTCCTCTTACAACCTCTCTTTGAGGGGGTAGAAGACCCCTTCTGGCTATGTTTTGGTGATCGATCAACTTCTTGTTGATGATTGTGTGCCTCATCATTTCCAATAGAGCATCGTCGCTGGATGGGTTTTGATTTTGCACATCCCTCCAGAAGAGAGTGTTAATGGTTAACCTATCCCGCAGTGCAGACAACGCCTACTGGTTAGTGAATTGCACACAATAGGTCATCTCATCGGTAAACTGGCTAAGAAACTCTTCAACTTTTCCCCATGCTATTGCCTCATGTCCTGAAATTGTTGGATATGAGCCTCTTATTCTTTACTTACTACGAACCCTTTCAAAAATGTACTTTTCAGTCTTAGCCAACTTCTAATACTCCATAGGGATAATCTAATGTACCAAATTTCAGCTGCTCTATTTAAACTCAAATTGAAAGCCCTCCATTTTAAATATTTTGAAGTACTTGGACATCTTTTAGAATCTTATAATTACTTATGTCCATATATTCTTTAAGAGTATATGCCTCCTAAATCGTGATCTTCTATCTGTTTTGTTTTTTCTTAGATTTCTTTTTGTCTTAAAATCAAATGTTATTATGCTTCAGACGTGTCATGAATTTATCAAATATAATGTTAACGAATTGTTTTCCCAAGATGTCAATTCAAGTTGAATTATTTAAATCTAATGTGTGAGATGTTAATATTTTTTATTAGTAAACACATTTAAAATAATTATCTTTCGAATTTCTAGTTCTAATTTTCTTTTTTGAGGATCTAGATAATATGATGATGCATTATTTATATTATTTACATCTTCTTAATTCATCTTACTAACACTGAGAAATTTATCTAATCATATTGATAATCAATAAATCAGATTATAAAATATCACTTACTGGGACTTGAGATAGTTTCGTAAAGGTTCAAACTAAACATATATTTTCAGCTTCTTCAGTGTCATCTTAGTACATTGTGGTGGATCAATTGTACATATATTGGACTATCAAGAAATATATTATGAAAATATTAGGTTTTGACCATAATCCAAGTATAGCAAGAGAATTTTGAAGTTGGGATGATGCAAATGTGTTACTGCTTGTAAAATACCAGTCCTTGATCAGAAATGGAAGCATTTCATTTGCAATGGTAATAATTTAACGGTTAGTTAAAGGCACTTAACAATCAATTGTGTTAAATCATTTATAGTCATCCCAACTAACATTTATCAAAAGTTTGGAAAGCAGATTTACTAGCATTGACAAGGTACACTATTTTGATGGTATAATTCGAAAATTATGCTCATTATTTAAAATTTGAGTAAGTAATCAACTTCATGTTAAAAATATGAAATAACAACATGCAATATCTATTAGATGTATTTATTTGATACAAATAATATATAGATAGTCAACACAGAGAGTGACGGGATCTATATATCACCCTAATTGATTTTTAAGATTAAAGAAATTTAGTCCTATCTTTATCTTGACATGGCTAATAACCAATTTTCAATAAAGAGAACAAGCATCATACATAATTAATTCATTGGAATGAAGATTCTTTGATTCCTCAATTAATATATATTTGGAATCTTAATATTTTTGGAATCATTATTGATGTGGATGGTCTAATCAACCATGCCAATTAATAAAATATAGTTATTGAACTTCTGGTTTAAACTTTCATTCTTTTATCTTTCAAGAATTCATGTCAATTTCAATGTAAGTGCTTCTTCAAGATCATCGACATTATTATTATAGGATATTAATATACAGAACTTTTATTTATTCAGGAAGAATAATAATTAAAATTACGATTCTTTAGTAGCAATAAAATATTTTTCTAGATTATTTTAACACTTATGTTGCAATTTTTACACGGGCAACAATGTCATATTCTTTTAGAATATTGATATTAATGATGTTATACTTTTCAGAAGCAAAAATACTATTTTTGAAGCACTAATATGTATAAAAAAAACTCATTCTTTCAAAATAATCAAATATTCTTCTAGAATAATGGTCTATTTTTATATAAATTATGTTTTTTCAAGAGCATTTACACATTTATTTGACCTAGATTTGTATAAAGTTAATTTTTGAGATTAATAGAATATTCTTATAGAATATAGATTATTTATTTCTCCAAGAATTACAAATTAATATTCTTTTGAATATTTATATAGTTGGATTGTGTTTCTTTATAAATATCAACACAAGTTTTTCCATACTATTCATATTAAGTTCTGTTTCTTAAAGAGATACCACTTAATAATATTTTATAATATAAATAAGAATATAATGCTTTTTCCGAAACATTAATACAATATTCTTTTAAATATTGATAAGAGTGAAATTGTGTATCGTTGGAGCAAAACAATATTTTCTAGAATATTAATAAATAAATTTGTTCTTCAGGAAAATAACATGATTTTATATTTGTGCTTCAAGTGAAAATAAAATATTGTTTGAAAATATATTTATATATTTAGACTAGTGCTTTTTCAAGAGTAATAGCTCAATATTCTTAAAGAATATGATATTTTTGAAGTTACACTCTCCACGACAAAATATTTTGCTAGAATATTAACATATTATAAACATCTACTTCTCTAGGAACAACAACATATCATATAAATTTATGTTTCTTTAGAAACATTGAAATCGTTAAATATACAATCAAAATGTTCCACAAATATGATATACAATACAATAAAAAGACTTGTAAAGAACTGACTTTTAAATTTGAAATATCTTAAAAGCTTAAAGAATGTGGTAGTAATATTATCAACTATCACTCGAATTTGAAAATTTTAGAGAAATTTGAATAGTTAATAAATTTCATACTTTTTTAATGATGTAAACTTGAATAATTTTGTAGTACTTTAAAAATTCAAGATATCTTCAATCAATTCAAAATTTGCTACTATTCATATAGATATTTCTCACAAATGAACTGTTAAATTTTGATCTTAACCATTGTACTTGAAAAACAATGAGGTATGAACTTGCTGTCTAAATCTCACAGCGATTGGACCATGAAGCGTTGAGATACTAACATTTGATCACGACTGCACAAGCTATTCAAATTCTACAAATTGTCTTTCTTGTTGATATAAGTTCCTTTGTGCAAATAACGTATTATACAAGAATAAAAAGAGAGAATAAGAAAGAAAAGTAAAGCGAGATAAAACTAAGTGTGTATATTATTATAACAATGACCCCATGCGAAGTTTCAATAGGAGCTACAATTTGAATATAATACACTCTTTCAAAGTAAATAAGACTAGCACAAGTATATTATGATATAAGTCTAAATAGTTATCGATATTTATCTTATAAATATACACAGCATTATCTAAATATCCCTTTTTTGTGGGGTGAACATGAATATTCCCCTTAATTGTAAATATTAAGCTTAAAAGGGGAAAAAAAAATGGTTTCTTTATTCCAAAAAAGATGTAAATGGCCAATAAGGAAGTAAGCCTTATTAATCCATCAGCTTTGGGAGTTATAACAGGAGAAAATTAGGCATCTACTCAATTATAATTAAATAAAATGAAATATTTTGGATCGTCTTATAATTCTAGAAAACACTAACTACCCAACGTATTTTACAGTTATTAAGTTAACATAAATTTTAAAAAATAATTTAAAGAAATTTCTTAAATTACTCGATTAATAATAAAATCATCATATTTTATCATTCTCTCTCTCTCTCTCAATGTCACATTCCAATGTGACATTGGGGTTATGTATTTGAGAAAAATTTATATTTCAGGTGTATGGTTTACATCAATTAAAAAGTCAGGTAGATAGTTTAACAATTCA
>CAIGRF010182776.1:0-11974 GCA_903798235.1 Fraxinus ornus
AAATTCTATGTAAGAGGATATTTTAGACAGTCCATGTTTAAAATTTTAAAATTTTGGCTATTTTTGCAAACAAACTTTACAAATAGACTATTCTACCTAATTTCCACTAAATTTTATTACAATTTAAGTTCAATGTACAAAAAAGTTATAAAAAGGAAATTTTTATTTATGAAATAGGAGTGGCAATGAGTTGAGTTGAGCCGGCTAAGTTCTTAGACACCTTAGCTCGAGTTTGTAAACTCGGCTCATATTCACAAACTAGGCTCGATTTAGCCCTTTGGTTCGTGGGCCTCATGGATTGAGCCAAGCCATCCATGAGTTGGCTCATTTTTTTAAAGAAACTAATAAAACAAGCTCAAAATGAGCCATCTCTTGAAGAAAAAAGACGTTCGGATCGCTTCATGGCTCGTTTGAAAATGAGCTTGAGTCATCCATAGGCTAAATTAAGACGAGATGAGAAGAGACGAGCCAAACCCACGAATGACTTAAGACATATTTGCCACCCTTGAAGTTAGAATTGTATAGGGGAAAAAAAGATAGAGATCAGTGGGTGGGTTCACCAAGTCATAAATGGGTCGGTTGGAGGTAATACCCGCTACTCACACAACATTCAATTTCTTCACGAAGCTACCACTCATGAATCGGGACATATTTTATTTGGGAAAATTGCAATGGAGGTTCTAAACTCTGCTATAAGTGCAAATGGATCTTCAATCAACCATACTCAGCATTTCATACTTGCAGCAACCAAAGTCCTTTTTGGATGGAATTTAAAACGGCATTTGCATTAGACACCATCGCTAAACTTTGAAGGTCGAGGATACATTTGCACATATCATAAAGGGTAATAAGCACAAAATAATCTTATCATTTCATTTTTGATAATTAGACCCTTAGATATTGTGCAATTCACGCATGTCGTCTCATTCCATCAAACTTCGTCAAATAGTCGCATATAGTCCACTTGTATGATTTATCCAAGGATAATTTGATCAAGACGCTAATTTACCATCTTTTACCACTTATTCTCCTATTTCCATTGGCTTTCATCAAGTCCAAAGAAAAAAAATATTTATTTATAGAACATAGAAAGTATGCTGTGGAAAATAGAAAGAAAGAAGAAGCTACTATTTCTAGTCTTTTGAGCAGAGCCAAATAGACTCTAGATTGCATACGGTCTGAAATAGCTGCGAGATTGTCCTCCATGTTTACCTTACCGAGTGCGGTGGTCCGACTGCTTCAGTCAGCGGTTGCTATCTACAAAATGAGGGCAGGGTTTTATCCCCCGTTGTACCTCCGATGTGAGAATCAGTAATCGGTTTGCAAGAGTAGGAAGATAGTATAATGCGAATTCACGTAATTTAACATACCGAATATGCAACTAACATACCGTATATTCAACTAACAAAAATATCGAATTTTGCATACACCGGATATGCGAACAATACCGGATATGCAATTAACATATTGTATATGCAACCAACAAAAATAAATTATTTGAACACACTTTGGAATAATTAATCGATCGACCATATTTTCTTGCAAAGTGAAAACTATTCTCTCTTTTAAATTTTTTTTTTTTTTAAGTACATATACCAGTTTAAAAAATACCGTATATGCAACTAACATACTGAATATGCAACTAACATATCGTATATGCAACCAACAGAAATACCAAATTTGCACACACCGGATATGCAACCAATACCGGATATGCAACTAACATACCGTATATGCAACCAAAAAAAATAAATTATTTAAACACACTTTGAAATAATTAATTGATCGATCATATTTTCTTGCAAAGTGAAAACTGTTCTCTTTTCTTTTTAAAATTATTTCTAGTCTTTTAAGCAAAGCCAAACAGACTTTAGATTGCATACGGTTTGAAACAGCTGCGAGATTGTCCTCCATGTTTACCTTACCAAGTGCGGTGGTCCAGCTGCTTCATCTGCGGTTGCTATCTGCAAAATGAGGGTGGGGCTTTCTCTCCCTTGTACCTCCAGCGTGAGAATCAGTAATCGATTTGCAAGAGTAGGAAGATAGTATAATGCGAATTCACGTAATTTAACATACTGAATATGCAACTAATATACTGTATATTCAACTAACAAAAATACCGAATTTTGCACACACTGGATATGCGAACAATACCAGATATGTAATTAACATATCGTATATGCAACCAACAAAAATAAATTATTTGAACACACTTTGGAATAATTAATCGGCCGACCATATTTTCTTGCAAAGTGAAAACTATTCTCTCTCTCTCTCTCTCTCTCTTTTTTTAAAATAACATTTTTTAAGTACATATGCCGGTTTAAAAAACACCGTGTATGCAACCAACAGAAATACCGGATTTGCACACACTGGATATGCGACCAATACCATATATGCAACTAACATACCGTATATGCAACCAACAAAAATAAATTATTTAAACACACTTTGGAATAATTAATTGATCGATCATATTTTCTTGCAAAGTGAAAACTATTCTCTTTTCTTTTTAAAATTATTTCTAGTCTTTTAAGCAAAGCCAAACAGACTCTAGATTGCATACGGTCTGAAAATAGTTGCGAGATTGTTCTCCATGTTTACCTTACCAAGTGCGGTGGTCCAACTGCTTCAGTCAGCGGTTGCTATCTGCAAAATGAGGGCGGGGCTTTCTCCCCCATTGTACCTCCGGCGTGAGAATCAGTAATCGATTTGCAGGAGTAGGAAGATAGTATAATCCGAATTCACGTAATTTAATATACTGAATATGCAACTAACATACCGTATGTTCAACTAACAAAAATATCGAATTTTGCACATACTGGATATGCGAACAATATCGGATATGCAATTAACATATCGTATATGTAACCAACAAAAATAAATTATTTGAACACACTTTGGAATAATTAATCCGTCGACCATATTATCTTGCAAAGTGAAAACTATTCTCTTTCTTTTTTTTTTAAAATAAATTTTTTTAAGTACATATACCGATTTAAAAAATACTGTATATGCAACTAACATATCGAATATGCAACTAACATACCGTATATGCAACTAACAGAAATACCGAATTTGCACACACCAGATATGCGACCAATACCGGATATGCAACTAACATACCGTATATGCAACCAACAAAAATAAATTATTTAAACACACTTTGGATAATTAATTGATCGATCATATTTTCTTTGAAAACTATTCTCTTTTCTTTTTAAAATTATTTTAAGTACATATATAGAAGCAACTAACATACCGTATATGCAACCAACAAAAATAAAGTATTTAAACACACTTTGAAATAATTAATTGATCGATCATATTTTCTTTGAAAACTATTCTCTTTTCTTTTTTAAAATTTTTTAAGTAAATATATAGAAGCTTATGAGCCACTTGAATTTCGATTTATAGAAAATATAATCTCACAAGAATATTACTTCTTCATTTTTCTATAAGGGTCCGTGTGATAACCTAGAAAATGGGTGGAAAAGGAAAATATTTTCTAACTTTAGCCAATTAAGGGTGTTTGATAGCACAAATTTTCCCGACAAAAATGTTTTCCACCTTTTTCTAGGTANTCACCTTTTTTTTTTTTGCAATGGGAACAAATTATAAATATAATGGTAAATTTTTTTTTTCAATTTTATTGACAACTTCCATGCAAAACAAAGTCAAACGAATGATATTCGGTATGATAAATTATTTTTTTTCAAATTTTTTTTTTTTACAATTGGAACAACTTTTAGACCCAATGGTAAAATAAATTATCACTTTAATAGACAAATTCCATAAAAAACGAAGCAAATGGACACCAAACTTTCAAAATTTTCTATGAAAAATTATACCAATCAAACAAAATTAATTACAATTATCAGTAAAGCATTTTCTAGGAAAATCAATTCCCTGTAAAACATTTTCTTTCCACCCATTTTTCAATCAAACGGAACCTTAACTAGAAATTCATTGAAATTGACTGTGAATACCATTATCGTAAATATATCAACATTAACGGGCATAAATGTCAGCCACAAGGTACACGTGAGTGCATTTTCCCGCTCAAATAATCTTAACCATCTGAGAAGACGAAATTACACACTATGCTAAGTGACTGAAGGCATAAATTGGATCCAAGGGAGGGTAATTTGAGTCAAATGTCCATAGTCAGTCTGTAACATTACGTATACAGTTGTGTATGGCATTGCCATTCTTCTTCGAAAACCTCTCTCTAACACTCTCTGTTCTCCAGAAATGAACCGGAGCGGAAGGAATTTTCATCAATAATAAGCAAGCTCGTGTATAATTCTTTGTTGTTTGATCAGGTTTGATCACTTTTCTTTCTACTGATTTTGCAGAATTTGATTTTGTTATTTGCGAACTGTTTTTTCTTTTTTCAGTCTCACGATTTTAGGATAAATTAGGTACTTAATTCTTGTTCATTAATCAAGAAATGTGAATAAAACTTTTGTGATTTTGGTTTGTATTGATGTATTCATGTCTGTTCTCTAGAAATGAACCGGAGCGGAAGGAATTTTCATCAATAATAAGCAAGCTCCTGTATAATTCTTTGTTGTTTAATCATGTTTGATCACTTTTCTTTCTACTATTTTGCAGAATTTGATCGTGAATATATTTGTGAACTGTTTTTTATTTTTTCAGTCTCACAATTTTAGGATAAATTAGGTACTTAATTCTTGTTCATTAATCAAGAAATATGAATAAAACTTTTGTGATTTTGGTTTGTATTGATGTATTCGTGTCTGTTCTCTAGAAATGAACCGGAGCGGAAGGAATTTTCATCAATAATAAGCAAGCTCCTGTATAATTCTTTGTTGTTTAATCATGTTTGATCACTTTTCTTTCTACTGATTTTACAGAATTTGATCGTGAATATATTTGCGAACTGTTTTTTCTTTTTTCAGTCTCACGATTTTAGGATAAATTAGGTACTTAATTCTTGTTCATTAATCAAGTAATATGAATAAAACTTTTGTGATTTTGGTTTGTATTGATGTATTCGACTGCAGTAGATAGTTTCTTTGTGTAAATACTCGTGGACTATCTATGTCTTGAAGCTTGATTTGTGCCAAAAGGTTTGGTATAGGCTTCAGATTTTTGTGTAATGTTTAGTGCTGATGAACATTAATTGATAGAAAAACGAAGTTTTGTTTCAAGGCACGTTGAAATTTAGTAGACAATTTTTCATTACACAGAAAGAAATCAGTTTAAATTTCTTGATTGCAAATCTTCTCTGCAATTCCAATTCCAAATCCTATCTAATGCCTTATAACTTCTAGAGATATAGTTACTCGAGTTTCTGTAATTGCTGCTTGTATTGCATGAATATTGAGAATCTTATTTTTTCATTGGAAAATTGAAAAGTTTGAGAGCAAATTGTCAAGAAACATAGGTTGAAGACCTAATAGCTACATTATCCATAGATGGAGGACTACCTATGTAATTCTCCCTCATATTATAAGTACGGTTTCATGCTGCAAGCAAGTGCACTATAGGCATACTGTCATGGCATATTCATACAACCAGAAAAATAAAATTCAATAACATAGTTTCTGCAGTAGTTTTGGCCAATATTTCAAGTGCTTTTGGATAGCTTCCATCCAAGAAGCCTGGGGAAATTGATTTGAGTTATCCCCAACATATAATTGTCATTAATTAGTTTAGTCCAAAATTGGTTTGAATGAGTTATTTTCTGATTCTTTGTCATGTGTTTTAAACTCATGTTTTTGTTTTTAATTAGCTCTCTCAAGTCAATTTCAATTTTTTTACCCAATGGTATCATACTTTCACCTCCTCCGCTTCTGCCAACGCCGATGCCGGCTTCGTATTGTGAGTCTTTCATTGGTTTCCCTGTTATATTCTAATAGCCTCTGTTTCGTTTTCTAAAACTAATGGTCAGTGTTTTATGTTGATTATTGTAGGATTCGAGAGCAAAAACACTTCAATCTCACCGTTCAACTCCTGATTTAAGATCAAAGGCACTCGAATCTCATTTACTTCGTATTGTGAGACTTTAATTCTTTTCCCAGTTATTTACTAATAGCCTCTATTTTGTTTTCTAAAACTAATGTCTACTGTTTTATGTTAAATATTGTAGGATTCGAGATCAAAGGCACTTAAATCTCATCATTCGACTCCTGATTCAAGACCAAAGGCACTCAAATCTCATTCAAAATATGATTCTACTCAGAGCAGTGATCCTGTTATAATGGTAAAATCGGGAGTGAATATTCTTTACAAAGCTGATGCGAAAAATCAGGCACACGTACACAATTTTATCAAGAGGTTGACGGGTGTGAAGTACCTCTATTTGTCGACTGATGCTATACTGGTAAAATATAACATCAAAAACTCATATTCTAAGAATAGAATTAGTTATTTTAGTACATTTTTCTCATACTCTCTTTTAATATTTTCACGAAGGCTGCATACCCCAGAACCTTAAGTTCCGTGTTGAAATATGTGACGACGTTGGAGCTGACGGTGGATGATTCCCGTATATTGCCAGGCATCCTTGAAATGGCTTCCCAACTTGAGAAGCTGGTCATTAGTTCGGTGAGAAACATTTGTTTTATAGATTAGGAAGCAAATATTAAATTTTTAACACTCTAATTTTTTTTCTTCAACAGTATGATAAGTCTCCAAGGAATAGAGCTCCAATTCCTTGGTCAGTCACTGAGCAGTATGATAAGTCTCCAAGGGATATAGATCCAATTCCTTGGCCAGTTACTGAGCCTTCGTGTTTGGCACGCCTTAGGAGGATTGAGTTTCGCGTCTTCAGTAACACAACAGAGGAAATGCGTCTGATTGAATACCTTCTGAAGCATGGGAGGATGCTGGAAAAGATGGTATTTTGTGGAGTACGAAGTATAAATTCAAGTACTAGAGCAATCAAAAAACAAATTAAGGGATTTGCAAGATGTTCAAAGTACCCCTTTGTGTTCAATTTTTAGGAAATTTGGATGACACACATTTCTAGTATTCCATAACGATCTGATCTTTCTAAGGCATTTAGTCGTATGTGCACGCTGCAAATAAGTCCTTTGTAATAATTTTCTATATCTGTAGTTGCAATGTGGGAACTCACACAATAGACAAACCCTAATTGAACATAATTGCTTCTACATTGTTGGTTGGCTTAAATTGAGTTCTAATTATTTTTTTTTTGTGATAAAGGAGGGCGGCGCCTCCGATATTTTATTGATAATCCCTCGTTTGTGACGAAGGAATACCAAGTAATCAAACGACCAAATCCCAAGAATCAAAACTAAAACATTCTAAAATGGTAAAGCAACTTAACCAAACGTAAAAGAATTAATGTTCTCTATAAGATATGGAAGTTTGTCATTTATCTGTACATATATAAAATAGCTCTAAGGGCAAATGGTAAACTATCACCAATCTTGTAGCAAACCGTAGCAGCTAACGCTCCTTCCTTTGCCAAATGCCAAGAAATCAGCTGCCCTGTGAGACATAAATGATTAATAACACCTTTAATTGTAGATAATGATGCCGTGCTTAACGGATTATTCATTCATATAAATAATAATTATATCTAAAAATTGAAGGAATTTGATCGGTCAAGATAAAATGCGTTATAATTTTAGATAATAATGCACGAGGAATAATCTAGCTTGCATCATATCCTAAAGTGTTCAAGTTATATTGTAATATTTCTCCATTGATTTTTTCAACGTAAAAATTAGTTTTGAGGAGTGTCTACGAAGCTTCATATATACATGCATGCTTTAATTGTCTAAGTTTTGTGTCGAAATCAATTGTGGCCTCAATGGAATTTTAATTGCAAAAATTATAGCTTCTCGTTTGCTTTCGAATTTTGTTATTTGACTAAACCAATTTGCTCATTGGTCTGAGCTTTAAAGTAGTTCGGAGGGTCACGAGAGTGGAAGGTGTAAAATGGTGGTTTATGTTCAATCGAGCACAAATTCAGGAATGGCTTAAGCTCGTGGCTCCATTCCGAACGTGACTAATTAAGAAAAGGAATCAGGTAAGTCCAGTTCTATTTATTTTGTAATCTTGAATTGAATTGTGTTTTAAGTTTTTCTAGTGGATTTCTTTCGAGTATTTTCGTTTGCGCGTAAATTAACTTGTGTCCTTTATTAATTCTTTACGTACATGCATGACAACTTTCGTTGTGATTGATTATTCTTCTACAAATGTAATGTAGTCTTTTTCAAGCTAGGTGGAGTCATGGACATTGTTTAAATGGTGATAAAGAAGTTGCACGAGTCATATCATATAAAATAGATAGAAGATTACTTCTGCTTCTTGTCTCTTTCCCCAGTCATTAGATTACTTCGATACATGCTAATAGTAGTATATGTGAAAATTCCTTATTTTTTTATATTTTTGGGTAAAGTAAAAGTTTTGTGGTACAGCACCCACACAGACGATCTCAGTACCCCGACGTGCCATTGTTACAACAAACCCTCAAAATGTAGAATACATTTAGAAAAAAACTTCCCAAAAGGAAGGCAAACCCTTCAAAGATATTCTTGAGGATTTTCTTGGAAATGGTATTTTTTTTCAATGTGGGTGGAGATCTTTGGTAGCAGCCGCGAATTCTCTGCTAAATCCTTAAGGTATTAGGTTGTGAATTTACTCAAAGAAAAATATGTTAGACAAAATATTCGTGAACGATTACCGGTTTAAAAAATACCGGATTTACAAAACAAACCGGATATGCAATCACAGAAATACCGGATTTGTACACACTAGATTTGCACGTACCGTATATGCGACTAATACCGTATATGCAATTTACCGTGTGTTTAATAACTTGCCGAATAATAGCTAAGTTATAGCATATTAAATGATTTGCTAATCACAACAAACAAAATCAGTTATATAAATCACGATAAAATAGAACAAATAATCTAAACAGTAGAGAAAAACATACAATTGAATTTTAAAATCGAGGCCCGTGTGAATACTGTTTCCTTAAAACAGATTAAGAATAAAAATTCAATTGAACTTAGAAAAATCAAGGCGTGTGTGAATACAGTTTCAAATGTTAATGGCAATAATCATTGGAGTCTTTAGCAGTTTCAAAAATCAAAAGTTAGTTGTTGAGAGCTAAAAAGAATTTTTTTTTTTTTTTGCAAAACGTAGGCGTAAGGAGCCAATTTTTGGTCAATTTACAAGATTGTTCAATATTACAACAAATCAAGTATATCAAAGACTTATCTTTTCAAAATCTTTTCACCTGGAAATAACAAAAATCATTCAATCCTAGACTCAAAATATACATGAAGGAAGATCTCTCAAAACTACTCTTCCATATACATCACTCCCATCACAAGTATAACATAAGGATTACAAGATTTAGTGCTTCGAATGAGGTTTTCGAGTAGATTAGAAACCAGAAAATGAAAAACCCTAAGAACGAA
This sequence comes from Fraxinus ornus, assembly GCA_903798235.1. Taxonomy (NCBI): domain Eukaryota; kingdom Viridiplantae; phylum Streptophyta; class Magnoliopsida; order Lamiales; family Oleaceae; genus Fraxinus; species Fraxinus ornus. Next base: position 9,432 of record CAIGRF010182776.1, read on the forward strand.
GGGGTTTCCCACTCAAAACCCATCTAGAGTGTATTTTTAGAATGAAGAGTTGCAACCCAAGATTAGGTTAAAAAAATAGAAACATCGTGAACATCATCCAACAGCCAAAAGTGTGTCAAGTGTCTCATCCACTAAAAGAGTTGCATTTTTTGAATTGCGACTTTAGTTCGAATTTTGGAAGCAACCAAGGTTCGAATCCTCAACACATGCACTTTATGGAATAATTGTAGTAGAGGTACCAAACTTTTCATTTAGTTGCAAACTTTGCCCAAAACTTTAACACATCCACTTTATGTTAGCTTATCCGTTAGTTGACCAAATAATTGACTTTGACAATAATTTTGACTAATTTCAAAAGGCTAAAATGGTAACTTTACAATTTTTATATTTTACCATCTTTCAGTACTTTTGTGACCGATTTTTTTTTTTTTTTTCTCCAAAAGGCTGCATTTTACTTTTTAGTGAATGTTACTTTTAAGTTCTTATAAATTAATTTTCTCAACATTCTCCCACTTGGGTTACATATGCTCCCTTATAAATGTACATAACTTTATGAGATCTAAACTTCTGCAATCATAACCAAAACAATCCCCGAACAACCTCATCCATTAATTATGTCAATATATGATCAAATTGGTGTTCGCTACAAATATCGTAACCAAATCTATCAGTAATCACGTATATCAATACAATAAAATGATATGAATCAAGTATTGATGTGTAGCATGAAAATTGCTTGAAATGATTTCCAAACATGCCTAGCAACTGTTCCTACCTTATTCTTTAATGAGATCAAACAAAGAAATACTTTAACTAGAGTGAAAATAACCGAATACTTTAAATCTGAATTAACCTCAATATCTATAAACAAAATATGTGTTTGGACAACATCAAAATTACAAACTCTTACTAAACTAACATATAATCAAAACATACAACACCTATGTAAGCAGTTTGCTAATAAAAGACCTTTGGTGGTAGCCTATTAGTAAATAGATTTACTATCATGGAGTTGTTCCAATATGTTTTATAATAACCTGATCACTCTAAATTTTTTTTTTTTTAACAACTAGGAACATGATGTCTATAAACATTGGCGGACCCGGGGGGTCCTGGGGGGCACGTGCCCCCTCAACTTTTGAGATTTTTTTTTTATAAAGTCATGTTTTGTATCGATTAAATTTTAATCTAAATCAAAGTTAACAATTAATTTTAATAACACATTTCATGGAATTCATAACTGTTTAACAGTATTTGCTTGCCAACAGGTTTCTGACTTTTATATCCTTTACGCTAAATTCTCTCCAAAATTTGGTCGGATCACGTGCAATTAGATAGGCCCAATTGATTCAAGCATTAAGAGACCTTTTGGGTTTAAATCTTGGTTTACGAAGAATTGGGCCTGAGGATTTTATTTCCCTGTGTGCCAAATTATTTCAAGGGCAACTTACAAAAATACCCTTAAAATTAAGGGTTTTTTGAAAAATCATATGAAACATATTTAGGAAGTAAAAAATTCTTTGTAAAATCAATTGTCACTTTCTTAATAGAGAAAGTGACACACTGTCACTTTTTAAAGTTAAATGTCATTTTTTTATTAAAAAATAACATACAATGTCACTTCTATTAAAAATTGATGTTTGTCACTAAAAAAAGTGATAAAAATAGACTGAAAAAAGTGATAAAAACTAACAAAAGTGACGAAATTAAAAAAAATTGACAAATTCAAAAAAGTGGCACAAATTAAAAGAAGTTATACAAATTAAAAAAGTGACAGATAATAAAAAAAGTGACAAACACTCAAAAAGTGACAAAACTAAAAAAAAAAGTGACAAACTAAAACAAATACTTTGTCACCCTTTTTTGTCCCTAAAAAAGCGACAAACATTGAAAAAAGTGACAAAAATTTCAAAAAAGTGACAGAATTTTTTTAAAAAAATGTCAACACACTCAAAAAAGTGATAAAATTAGGAAAAAATATATATGATAAAACGCGAATCAATAACTTATATTTGTCACTCAAAAAGTGAAATAAATGTTTAAAAAATAACAAACATAAAAAAAGTGACACTATTAAAAAAAACGACAAATACTTAAAAATGTGACAAAATAGCAATAAAAACCTATGTTTGCAATAAAAAAAGTGACGGATATTTTAAAAGAGTAACAAACAATAAAAAAGTAAAGAAAATTTCAAAATGTGACAAACACTAATAAAAAAAGTAACAAACACATAAAAAGTAATAAAAACACCAATTAAAACCTTAGAATGAATACAAGGATGATTACTTTTCTTCTAAATTTTGTCTATTTATGATTACGTTTCACTTTTATTAACTAAACAAAGAATATAACTTCATTTTATAAAATATAGAATTATGAGGAATCGAAGAGACTTGAACAAAGAAATTAATGTTCTTGAACGAAATTTACTCCATCATCATCCTTGTTTTCAAAGAGTTGGGATTTAGAAACTAGTGCAGTAGTATCTCATAGGATGAAAACTAATTCAATACAATTAATATTCAACCAAAATTGAAAAG
>CAIGRF010182822.1:1538-30013 GCA_903798235.1 Fraxinus ornus
ATGGTGGTACCAAGCGGTGACGGCGGAAGGGCTATCGCATGCACCCGTCGCCGATCGGAGAGAGAGAGAGAGAGAGAGAGAGAGTTGGAACTTGGAAGATAAAGTTAGGGTTGGTTTTTGTGTTTTGTGGGTTGGGTTTTGTGTATGGTAGTGGGCTAATGGTTTTGTGTTTACCGACAAGTATTTATTCCGTAGGTAATTATTTTACTATTTTATATAATTTTCAACAGAGTCAACTGTTAGAAAATTTCGTCGCTAAATTATTTAATTAATTGTTTTTTATTTTTATATTTTTACCTACGGATTAGTAACAGTATTATACTAACGAAAAAATTTCGTTGCCAATTCCGTCGGAAATTTAATATTTAATTTATAAAAGTAATATAATATTAATCCGTTGCTAATTTGTTGTTGTTCCGTCAATAATAACAATAGAAGTTGTTCGTCGCTAAAATTCCGTTTATGTTGCCTCCTTTTCTTGTAGTGGTTCAATCCAGTGGTTTTTCCGGGTTACACATCGCGACATTCAATCAGGTGGTTTCTTCGGCGATTTTTGCATTGATTTTGTTTGTACACACAGATCGTGGTTTTTGCTAATACACAAAGATTGATGGTTTTGTAGTGATTTTGCTGCATGTTTTGTGGTGGTTTTTGAGGTGGTGGTAGTTGTGGCTGGTTTTGTGGATTTTAAGTGGGGATAGTGGTTGTGGTGTAGTATAGATGGAGATAGATGGGATGGCGATGGCGGTGGCGATGGCGGTGGCGGTGGAGGTGGTGTCCTATGTGCGTGGTGGAGGTGCACGGTGGAGGAGGTGGTAGTGTGCTATGTACGCGGTGGTTGGGTGTGATGATATGTGACTGCTAATTTTAAATCTAGTTTTTTGGTGGTGGTTGGGTGGTGGTAACTGATAACGTTGGATGTGGTGCGGTGAGTTGGTAGTGGTGGTCGGAGGTGACGGTGAGATGTTGGTGGCGATGGGTTTGTCGAGGTGGTGGTGGATCTGGTGCGATGATGTGGTGGTATTTTTGTGCGATGCGTTGATTTGTTTGAAATGGTGTTGCTGTCGAGAGGTGGTTGTGGTTCTGGCGAAGACGGTGGCGGTGGCGGTGGTGCTGTTGGAGGGAGTGGTTACGTGGTGGTCACAAGTGTTGATTGTGGAGTTGTGGTCACAAATTATTTGATGGATTATGACTATTAAATTGGTTAATTTGTGGCCAATGAATAATATGTGAGTAATGAAAAAGATAAATCGTAACCAAAAAATAATGTGTGACCTAAAAAATTGTTAATTTGTAATCGATAATTTGAAAATTTGTGACTGTGTGATAAGTTGTAACTTATAATATTTGTAATTTGTTATTCATAAATAAATTATGACGTATAAATTTTTTATTTGTGACCGATGAACAAATTGTGACTTATAAATTTTTGAATTGTAACCGTAAGATAATTTTTGATTGAAAATTTGTGATTGTCTGATAATTTGTGATTTATAAAATTTCTTATTTGTGATCGAAAAATAAAAATTGTATAAATTTGTAACCTTAATATATTTAATTAATTAAATCATAAATAAATTTTAATTAGTATCTGATTTTTGAAATTTGAAACATTTGTTCTTAGTTTTGAAATAGGTGATACTTAACTTCTTAATTATGAAATTTTCCCTTTTTTAGTTGATAAAACAGTTTGAATTGAGCCCAATATTTCACCAAACAATAGCCCAAGTAACATGATAAATGACTTTCTTTATTTGGGCCAGTCTATTAGAGTAGTTGGGCTTCCCAAAGAGAAGTTGAAAGTAAATAATATAATAGTAGGATACTTTGAAAAATAACTACTTAAAAAAAATACTTTTAAGCTTTTTTCTAACAAACTATGTTGCATTGCCCACCACCACACAACTATCAACACCATTACACAAAGAGTAGCACTTGTAATACCTAGTTTTGTGCCATCGCTGCCACTACTGCCAGCTTTCTCCAACATAAGTCACCACATGCAAAATCCTAGGCCATCTAAGTGACCACCACTGTGCTCAAAATGGAGCATGTAGCCGCCGCCGCCACCATTGCCTACCTCCACAATAAACCACCACCTCCAAAACTCTAGCCCTTCCCACCCAACATCACTACCACCAGATATACACCACCACCTAAACCCGATCTTCAAGTTGCCACAAAGAATCAAGAGAAGTTATAACCTTTCCCATCATTGCACCTTCATCTCCGCTACTTTTGCCACCGTCCTCGTCATCAAGAAACTAAGGCCTTATTTGATATCCCCAATTTTCCATGGAACTTGGAAATCATTTTTCATTTTACATCCTTTACATTGTTTGATATGAAGAAATTTCCTTGGAATTAGTTTTCAACCCTATCCCCCACGTGACCCATTTTCCTTGTTTTCCATGAATTAAAGCTAAAAGAACACCAAAAGATCCAAAATCTCAATATTTTCCACGTGAAAAATTATATTAATAAAACACAATTAATTGACAATTTTCAGGAGAACAATTCTAGGCAATTCATTCCCTGAAATTCATTTTATTTCCACCCAAATTCCACTCTTGCAATCAAACGGACCCTAAAAGAAATCACCAAATTCTAACATTCTCCATCTTCACACCATCTATGCCAACACCACCATTCCACTACATGACCGTCACCATCCCATCAAATCCCTACACCCACCAGAAAAAAACCAGATATCAAAGAGAGAAAAATAGATTTTGTATTGTAGATTGAGAACTACAAATGCCCCTACTACAGCCTATATGAAGAACGTGACCAACAATGCTTCCATACAACAACTCCACCAAATACAAGCATAAGAATATACGAAAATGCCCCTAAACATGCATTTTAAGGGCATCTTCCAGCCCTCCCACCTAGGTCAGTAGAAAATCAACAAGGGGAAGAGGAAGAAGTACAAAGTGATGGACCTCTAAATCGGAGGGTATTATGATTTAAATGAGTATAATAATATGGCAATATGAAAAATAGATGAAACAAGAACACAAAATTTACATGGTAAAAATATAATACGGGTAGAAGAGGAGAAATTTATTAATATCAATACGACGTATTACAAATTATTGTGTAGAATGTAAAGAATGATTTTTCTAGAGGTATACTCATATATATATTGCAAGAAGAGCCAAAGATGTGATGTAGTTCAACTATAATTAAGTCTACACAATAATGAAGTGTTTGGGATAAAATATGATTAAAAAACTAGCAAAAAATGAGAACATGATATTTCCTAAATAAGATCATTGCTCGAGCAGCATTTTCGCATCTATCGAGCGGTGGTCGTTTGCTGAGCGACCACTTCACGGACATTGAATTCCGAATTTTCTGCTTTAGATGGTTGAGCGAGACCAAGGTGCCTAGCAAGTGCCATTCACTGTTTCCATCTCCTTACATAATTTATTTTCATAATGTAAATTGGACTCCTTCAAGTATTCTTCAAGTCCAGCACAAATTTTGAAATCCCAACATAACTCCCAAATTAATTTCAAACTAGAATTCACAAAAAGATTTCAACTAGAATTCTCAAGTCGATTTCAAATAAAATTCCAATTAGTTTTTCAAATAAAATCTGGGTCACACCCTAATTCTAACAAATCTCCACCTTGTAATGAATTTCAATGCAACGAACAAAATTTCAAAAATTCTCCACCTGGAGTCAATTTTCACTGCAATAAATAAAACTTAACACTTCAACCAAAAATTTTCTACCAAAAATCTTCCAACAGGAAAAACTCTCCACCTCATCCACAAAACCAAATCGGGTAAGCTCAATAGCTGGAAAAAGAAAATCAGCTGAATTCAAGCACTACTCAACAAGATTACCTTGGGCACCAAAGTTGCTCAAATTATCCCAACGAGTAACAAAATCACAAATAATTTAATATTTACCAAACATAGCAGAAACATACATTATAACAGAATCAATACCAAATCTTTCTAGAGAAGGTTCTTTGCTAGACTTAACACATTCGACTGCACTTAAAGCATAAACAACAAAATCAGCTTGACCATCCTTTATGGAGGCGCAATATCTCTTCCGATTCTGTCTCTAACAATTGAATACAATGGCACCGTTGGTGATGATGGTAAAGCAGCATTACCAATAACTTTTGAACTCAACTGAGATATACTCTTTAATATGGATCATAAACCAAACTTCAACGGTACTGAACTAAACTCAAAATCCACATGAGTCCTTAACTTTTGCTGATTAATATTCAAAGATTTCGTAGAACCAAGCAAGACATATAACTGTGACATTTTTTGTCCCTTCAACACAATACGGACACCTTTACAAACCTTCAGGACTCTATCTATACAAGAGTACATATTCCCTTTTGAATCAAGAGTGCTCAAAGAATTATCTTCAAATTAGGAACATGTCTTACACCATCAAATGTTCTGATAATCTCATCAAACATCTTAATTCGACCCTTCCAATACCAGCTATTCTACAAGGTGAATTACTTTTCATTACCACAACATCTTCAAAAACTGTTTCACATGTTGAGAACAAATTTCAATTAGGTCATATATGACAAATGTAAGTTGTATCAAGAATCTAATTCCCATCAAGTTTGGAGTCGCCGTCGAAAATAACCAAAAGTTCTCTATCATTGTACACGTCTTCTGCAATACTGACTTCATATGAAGTTTCTGATTATTTTTCCTTTTTATTTGTAAAAGCTACATTTTCATTCTTCTACAACTTATAACAATCCTTTCTAATATGCCTCCATCTCTTGTAATAATTACTCTAATCAGGCTTTAATCTACCTCTCACATAATTAACATCAACAAAAAGGTCATCTCCATGAAACTCAAATCCAATAAGATGCATCTTCTCTTTTGAAAATAAAGTATTATAAACTTCTTAAATGGTGAGAGCATTGCGACTGTATAAGATTCTGACTCTAAACGACTTGTATGAAATGGGCAACGAACATAATAATCTTAACCCTAAATCTTATTTATCATTGACCTCCAAAGTCTCTAAATCAGCGATAATTTCCTTAAAAACGCTAGGTGATCTTCAGTGATGTACATTCTGGCATACGATGAGAATAAAAACGCTATTACAAGTGCAATTTTCTGGTTAGACTTTTCGTCATACATAATTACTCCAATTTTAATCATAACGTAGCTGTAGTTTTCTTCTTCAAAACGTCCTAAAGATTATTATTCGAAAGATGAAAAGGGATCTGTGATATAGTCTTTTCGATCCTTATGTTGTCTCTCCTCCATAAACTAAGTTGAGGGCATCTTGTCAAATCCCAACAATGCGTCATGCAAATCCATTTGAGCAAACACTGTTCGCATATTTACCTATTAAAGTGAAAACCTGATGTTGTGATCTAGTAGCGAAATATCATATTTCATAGTTGTAATCACAAAAATCAAACCTCGAATTAAGTTGATTGAAATTCTCTTTGATGCCACTTGTTATGATTTAAACGAGTACAATGATATGTTAATATGAAAATAGATCAAACAAGAATACAAGATTTACATGGTAAAAAATATACCACGGGAAGAAGACAAGAATTTTATTAATATTAATAGTGGAGGATTACAAATTATTGTGTTGAATGTAAGGATTGACTTTTCTAAAGGTTTACTCCTTGTATATATAGTCATTGTTTGAGCCCCATTAGAGGAAAAGAATGCATTTTTGAATAGTGATTGATGGAGAATGTGTGGTTTAAAAATAAAGAAAAATTTTGGGTTTATGTATAATATATTTTATTGAACAATATGTGGTTAAAATGAAGAGAGTAAAAAATGTATTTTGAGAAAAATGGGGGATCAAACAAAGGCATAGTGTAAGAAGAGCCTAAAATGTGATGGAGTAGAACTATATTTAAGCCTATACAATAATGAAGTGTTTGTGATAAAAATAGGATTCAAAAACTGCCAAAAAACTCAAACGGAATTTTTCTAGGATGAGAAAGCGATGGTCTCACAGCTATCGAGTTGTGGTCGACAGCTCGAGTGGTGCCTCGCGGACATCTAGCGCAAATCTCTTGTTCTGTGCACTCGAGCGAGACCAAGACACCTAACGAGTGCCAGTTAGTCGTTTCCATCCTTACATGATTTCTTCTCTTCCTATTGCAAATTAGATTCCTTCAAATGTTCTTCAATCCAACACAAATTTCGAAATCCCAAATTGAATTCTAACTTGAATTCACAAATAGATCTTAAGTAGAATTCTCAAGTAAACTTCAGATAGTCTTTCAAATAGAATTCAAGTCACACCATAATTTTAACAGAAAGAGAGAAGTAAGTGCGTTGAAAGGGATGTGGAACAAATTGAATGAAAATGGTCTTATTTTAAACAACTCTTCTTTGCTTATATGTTCACAAGTTTTGCTGGTTCTATATTGAAGGACAATGCATATTGAGAAGACCTCATTATGGAAAACAATGACTAAGACTCTAGTTCTATATTAAAAGGACAATGGATATTGAGAAGACCTCAAATGGAAATCAAAGACTAAGACCTCGGCCTCCATTGCACTTAACTATCATACTTTTCCAACACTTTGTTTTGTTGGTGGCATGTCTATTTTCCATGTATACCTGACACCAGGCAGAATAAAGATTATTCTGCAGGCTGGTTTCAGCAGATAATTAACAGGAAAAAACACAAGAGAAAACGCGGAGAAAATAAGAAAATTCTTTATTACTCATCCAACATGCGAAAACAACCAACAAGTCGGACTATATAGCTAAGAAATCATAATTATCGAAATTTTACTAAAAATAGCAAAATCTCAATAGTCATACCAAAAGAAAATACGTAATAAAAAAATAATATCCCAAAAATCTCACTCAAATCGGGTTCGTAATCTATAGTAAAAAGGCAAACGAAATATTACCCAAAAAGGGAAAAAATAACTAAAATTGGGGATTTGGAAGGGAAAATAGCGGATTTTGCCCTCGAAATCGATGCACACTGACCAAAGCTTGGTGACCACGACATGTGCATTGAAAAGAGCTTTTCGAAGCCAAAGTCATTGCCAAAATACCAAAATGTGTCCAAAAACTGCCACAATTTGGAAAGATCATCGCTTGTCACTATTACACTGATCCGCCAACTCATGGTATCTCAGCGCCATCAACGAGCTATCAAACAACTTTACATCATCTAACTCGAATCCTCCTGCATCAGTACCTCATCGCTATAAACTAGGTAACAAATTATTACGTGCACTAATTTCCTTTGTGTATAGCATCCTTTTGTTTGAAACTTTAATGCATTGAGGCTTTGGAGTAAACAAGATGGGAATATATCAACGCTTTTAGCTCAAAAAATATTTAGTACACATTTTTTAAAATTGATTTTTCTTTCAATCACATATTCTTTTAATAAAGAATTCATAAATTTTCTAAACTTTTTAACCATGCATTCTTCAAAAATATCATTTTTTACAAAATCTGTTTTCAAAATATTTGCATCAAACCGACTCTTATTTGTACTCCTCTTCATTATGGAAAATCTTTGGCTAAGCCTTAAAAAAGTAAAAATACTCGATATTAAATTTAAGTTTAGTCCAACATATATCGAAGCTTAAAGTAACTTCTTTTCTAGGATGTTCTGTTAAACAATTCAAAGAAAAGAAAGGAAAAAAAAAGGCTAGGATTTCATTAATTCTGCATAATGAAAAGTGAATACAAAACCTAAATATAAAGAGACTATATATAGTCTAAAATAAAGAAAACTAAAAAGACTATTCTACCCTTAATAAACAATAACATAAAATAATACTATATTTCTTAACATCTCCCCTCAAACTCACGATGCGGCAGCTACAAGCATCGAGAGTTTGCCAACTAGAAAATGAAAACGGGAAATCGAATGTGACTTGGTAAAGAAATCTGCAAGCTGCAAAGAAGAAGAAACAAATGGCAAGTAATTATGCCATGCTTGAGATGATAACGAGTAAGGTGACAATCGATCTCAATGTGCTTAGTTCGTTCATGAAAAATCGAGTTGTGAGCAATTTGAATAGAACTCTGGTTGTCACAATACATAGGAGTAGGATGAGAAAGAAAAACTCCCATATTTGCAAGTAACCAACGTAGCCAAACAATCTCTTTGGTAGTAGATGCCATAGCACGATATTCTGCTTCGGTTGAAGATTGAGAAACAATAGACTGTTTCTTGCTCTTCCAAGAAATAAGAGAATCACCCAAAAAAATACAGAAACCAGTAACAGACTTGCGATCTGTGGGATCACTGCCATGATCAGCATCAGAGTATGCACGCAGCTCCAAGGAAGAGGTGGATGGAAGTAAAAGACTCTGAAAGACTGTACCCCGAAGATACCGCAAAATACGAAGAACAGCTGCCCAATGAACTGTAGTAGGAGAAGCAACAAACTGACTAACAACATGAACAGCATATGCAATATCTGGACGAGTAATAGTGAGATATACCAAACTCCCAACAATAGTACGATATAAAGTAGGATCCGACAAAGGTAAACCATCAGAAGAAGCATACTTTGCGTTAACCTCAATGGGAGTATCAACCGTCTTATTATCAGTAAGTCTAGCCCGCTCAAGAATATCTGCAACATATTTCGACTGAGAGAGAAGATAACCTCTGGGCGAGCAGGCTACCTCAATACCCAAGAAATACCGTAGAGAACCCAAATCCTTCATTTCAAACTGTCTAGCTAACTCTGTCTTCAAAACTGAAATACCATCAATATCATCACCAGTAATAATCATATCATCAACATATAAAGATAGAATGATACGACCTGCATCAGTGTACTTAACAAAAAGAGCAGAATCATGACTACTAGAAGTAAATCCAAGGGAAGAGATCACAACAGAAAATTTCTCAAACCAAGCACGAGGTGCTTGTTTGAGACCATATAACGCTTTCTTTAGCTTGCAAACATACCCAGAATCATGTGAAACACCAGGAGGGGGCGCCATATAAACTTCTTCTTGAAGATCTCCATTCAAGAAGGCATTTTTAACATCAAGTTGAGAGATACGCCACTGACGAACGGAAGCTACTGCAATAAGAGTACGAATAGTAGTCATTTTTGCAACTGGAGCAAATGTTTCCTCATAATCCATACCATACTGTTGAGAGTACCCTTTTGCAACCAACCTAGCTTTGTATCGCTCAATTGATCCATCAGAATTAGTCTTGATCTTATACACCCAACGACAACCCACAACACTCTTACCAGGAGGTAGAGGAACCAAATCCCAAGTACCAGTCTTATGCAAAGCAGAAAGTTCCTCATCCATAGCTTGCTGCCAAAGAGGATCAAGAATTGCCTCTTTATAGGAAGAGGGCTCAGAGAGACAATGAATAGAAGCTAAAAATGAAGTAAAAGATGAAGAATAACAAGAATAAGCAAAATCTGGTAACTTTGTAGACTTACGAATGCGTGTGGATTGACGTAGAGGTGGATCCACAATCTCAGACGGAGCTTGAGGGACCGTAGGAGAAGAGGGACCTTCAAGTGTACCGGAGAGTAAAGTGTCAGTACCTGCAGAATGATCAGTACGAGTTGGTTGTAAAGATAACGGGGTAAGAACATGAGAATGGGTATTTGAGGTACTAGGAACCTGAGATGACAAACTTTCAGAATCGTCAGAAAAGGGATCTATACGAATAAAATCAGATCTAGTCAAATTATGAGTAGTGGATGGAATAGAAAAGAAAGGTATATGCTCGAGAAAAACAACATGACGAGACACATAAAGTTTCTGAGTTGTTGGATCAAAACAACGATATCCCTTTTGACCTTCACCATAACCAAGAAAGACACAAATAGCAGACCGAGATGACAACTTGCTACGTTCTACATGAGGACGAAGAACGAAACAAGTACAACCAAAAACTCTAAAGAAAGAATAATCAGGAGCATACCCATACAATTTTTCGAAAGGAGAAAAGCCTGAAATATGAGAAGATGGAATTGTATTAATCAGACCTACAGCAGTAAGAACAGCTTCACCCCAAAACACACTAGGAACAGAAGAAGACAACAAGAGAGAGCGAGCAGTTTCAACAATGTGCCTATGTTTTCTTTCAGCAACACCATTTTGCTCAGGAGTATCCGTACACGAAGTTTGGTGAATGGTTCCATCTAAGGCAAGCAGCTCACAAAATCTATTAGAAGTGTATTCCCCACCCAAATCACACCTAAAACATTTGATAACAGCAGAATGTTGAGTTTTGACAAGAGCACGAAATGCTGAGTATATCTCAAAGAATTCAGAACGATGTTTCATTAAATAAACCCAACAATAACGAGTATGATCATCAATAAAAGAAACATAATATCGAGACCCTCCTTTTGTGGCAACAGGAGAAGGCCCCCATACATCAGAATGTATCAAATCAAAAGGAGAAGAAGAAACAAAAATACTTCGATTAAAAGGTAAAGCTGAAAATTTTGCCAGTTTACATCCACTACAATCAGAAATATCGCAAGGTTGTAAATTTCCTAACGCTCCAGTGGAAGCTAAAAATCTTAAACGAGAAGACGAAACATGACCTAAACGAGAATGCCATAAATAAAAACTAGAGGAAGAAGGACTCAAACGAAAAGAAGACAAATCAACACTAGTAGTAGAAGCAGCAACTGGCACTTTTAGCTCATCCAAAATATATAGTCCACCCTTCCTACGGCCTGTCCCAATCAGCTTCTGAGATTGCAGGTCCTGCACATAACAAGAAGAAGACGAAAACGTGACTAAATTACCAGAATCACATAACTGACCAACAGAAGCAAGATTTAATGTGAGTTTCGGTATATGATAAACATTAGGGAGAGACAAGTGAGGTGTGACAACGGAACCAACACCTGCTAAAGGCATAGGAGTGCCATCAGCAGTCATGACAGGAATAGAAGACGAAGGAGACACAGAAGCAAAAGATGAAGAATCTGGAGACATATGATGGGAAGCACCAGAATCCAAGACCCATACAGAATGTGACATACCTGAAGAACCGTGAGGCAACTGACCTAAGGAAGGAGAAGAAGCAGACATAGCTTGTGGATGTAAGGAGAGAAACTTCTGAAATTGCTCAGCCAGAGTACTAGGATCGGTAAAGGGACCTGATGAAGCTACTGCTGCAGTATTAGACTGTGGTGGTTTATAGCCCTGAGGTGGTCTATGAGCATTCGATTGTGACTGGTTGCCAGACTTCCAAGCTTGAAATTGTTGCTGCGATTGATTCTGCTGTCTCAACTTAGGACATTGAGCCCTCCAATGACCTTTATGCTTACAGAAACTGCACTCGTCGGGGGCAACCCTTCCATAAAACTTATTCTGATTATTAGAAAGTGACTTAGAAGGCACTGCTAACACAGAAGGATTAGAAGTAGAAAGGATTCCCTTTTCAGAATAAGACTTGAGACGTATTTCTTCAGCACTAACAACTGAGTCAACAGAAGGAAGTGGAGAACGATGCAAAATTTAACCTCTAAATCCCTCAAAATCACTGCGAAGTGCAGTTAAAAACTGTACCAACCGTTACTGCTCTCTATGAGCAATATATGCATCACATGCCATTAATTCGTCCGATTCTATAAGAGCCAATTGATCCCAAAGATCTGTTATAGCAGAATAAAACTCCTGAATACTCATATTCTTCTGCTGAAGAGCTCGTATGTCATTCTCCAATTGATACTGTGTTGCAAAATTTGATTGAGTGAATAACCTGTGCAGATGATCCCAAACCTTCTTTGCTGTCTCATACTTCGGCAACTCTCTGCCTATGGAATGCTCAATAGTAAAACCTTAGCAAAATTCGAAAAATAAATAATAAAAATAAAAAAATGACATTTTTCCATAAATGAAAAATTTCAAGATAACAACTTAAATTGAAACTCCTAAGATTCAGGATCGTGCTCCAATAAACGGAATACGAATCCGAATTTTATTGAATGAGATATTACCAAAATAAAAATTATCATAAACGACAAAAACGCTTAATCGAGAGCCTAAACAATAGAATCTGGACGAAAATGTTGTAATCATTGGCCCGTTTCCAATCTAATTAGACTAACAATTCGTCAAAAACGGACAAACCCGAAATTATCATGAAATCATTATTTTACCTTGCGATCTCAATTAAAAATGAGCAAGAAAAGCAACATCTTCTCGACTAAGGAAAGCACCTATCCAATCCCATATCAAGTCAGTGGCCTGCTTATTCAACTGTTGTATCTTTTGACATATTCTCTTTTCCTTTCAAGAAAGTATAGAACTTTGTTCTTACTTTTTTGGAACCAAAAATAATTAAATTTAGCTCTTTAAGTGAATGTGCATAAAGAGAACTTAATTTAGATGTCAGACATCCATAATTTAAAGTGAAAGATTGTAAAACTAAAGCAAACGAATGCAATAAAGATTGAGAAAATCAATGGCTGCATGTTTTGATGTCCCTAGCTAAAAGTAAAGTTAATTTACAAGTTATTTTATCAAAAATATCTCATATTTACTTCTTCACGAAATAAGTCTTGACCTGTTTTCTAGAAAAATAATCACATTACGAATGCAAAACAACATTGCAGAGTCGAAAACTAAATCTAACTAGGGGAAAATTAATTCGAAAGTTTGATTAATAAGAGAATCAAAGTTATCAAACGATTTTACAGAAATTATGCCACTAAAAGCAACCTTTGTAGTCAGCATGAATCACATAATATGCATATGTGATATAGCATATGTACATTCTTTACAGACTGAAGTGTTTCTTTCTCTTTATTTTTTAATAATAATAGAATAAATTATTGGTCAAAAAACTCAAAATAGCTAATTAAAGCAGACAACAATCATGAGTCTGTCAAATATCTAATTAGGCGTATGAAGACACAAAGTATGATTCGAGCACACGAATTTTAACGTATGTTTGACGAAAGTTAAATAATTTTTTATCCACATACTTTGGGCTACTCATACTCCATAGATATTACTCTTATCCATAGCTCATTTATATATGTTTATAAACATATATTTTTTTTTTAATAAATACTCGCCAAAAATTTGCTTAGTTTCCATTCTCGATTTTTTGATTCTTAGCTTATTATTTTGAAGATGAGCCTCGACCCCAGCCTTAATTGTCCTTTTACTTATGTTTATATTAGTAAAACAAGTCACCACTAGCTGGTTTAATTAGGAAAATAAAAAAGCAGCAGCAAAAAGTCACCTCTAGAGTCCTACCGTTGCTATAAAAAGCCATCTCTAAGGAAAACCCTCCGTGCATGTGTCAAATCTCTCTCTAACACACACACACACACAACACAAAAGACACGCAGAGAGGGATCAATTATATAGCTTAGAATGTCTGCAAGAGACAAGCTGAATTTTGTTAAAGATGGAGTGAGTAAATTGCCTCCAGGATTTCAGTTCGAGCCGACTGATGAAGAGATAGTTTTCGAGTACTTGGCACGTAAAATATTTTCCCATCCTTTGCCAGCTTTAGTCATTCCAGAAATCAACATTGAGAAATTTGATCCATGGGAATTGCCAGGTTTATCATTTTATTCTTGTACGTGATGACTTATTTAGCACGGTAGATGGTATAAATATTGTTTTATTTAATGTTGAGCCGTGTTTAGTGAGTGCATCACAGTCACAGATATATAGGAGGTGTTTGATATATATTATTGAGGAAAGAAAGAAAGTACTTTAAATAGTGATATGATGTGAAATATGTGGTTAAAAAGTAAAGAAAAGTTATTGATATGATTGAAAATATTATTTTATTGAAAAATGTGTGATTAAAAATGAGTTTTGAAAGAATATATTTTGAGAGAATGTGTGTCAAACAGGGACATGATTATAATGTGCGCAACCTTATATGTAGGTGATTTCGACCAGGACAGGTACTTCTTCAGCAAAAAGGAAAATGGAAACTCGACGAGTAGAGTGACTTCTGGTGGTTACTGGAAGGCGACTGGGTTGGACAAACAAATCATGTGTTTGAAATCGATGCCAATGGTCGGAATTAAGAGGACATTCGTATTCTATAAGGGGAAGAACTCGCGAGCTAATTCAAGAACTGATTGGTTCATGCATGAATATCACATCGCCCTTGTCGGAAACACACAGAGTACAAATTCTCAGGTAACTTTTACCAGCTTATTCCTCATTCTTTGACACTCTTACATGTCATCCATCGATCCCAAATTCTCATATCGTATCATTTTAGGTGTATTTTGACTTTAAAAATTTATTAGACATTCTATACATTCACAAGTATTAGGTGTTGCTCTAATATATGTCTAGCATAGAAGTTAAGTACATTCTTCTATTAAACCACTATAGGTGGCATGTTTTAGGGTGAAAATGAAGATAACTAACTCTAGCTAAAGATGCAGAAAATAAAATAAGAATTTTGTCATTTGTACATTCCAAGGTTGACGTCATTGTTGACGTTTGCCTTGGTGTAAAAAATGATTGGATGAAAAACTATTTTTTTTCAAATTGCCAAATGACACTTTGCCATATGGCAAAGTGTGTGATAAAATAAACTATTTGAGCAACAATAATAATAATGATGATGATGATGAATATAAAATCGACAAAGAAATAAGAACACGAATTTACGTGGTTCGGCGATATGCTTACATCCACAAGAGCGAAGCGGCTATGATTTATATAATGTATGAATAATAGGGTTATATCATATATACTATCTCGACTTTAGAACCTGTACAAGACTTCAAGCTAAAATCCCAAATACCCATGTACCGTACCGTAGGGGGCATGTGCACCTCCAACCTATTAAGTTTCCTTGGCAAACAGACAATAAATTAAAGTCCGAGAGGCCGATGTCGTCGCTCCACTCCAACATCGGCCTATTTATTCCAAAAAATATATATTCCACTTTATATGAGTCACATATTATAACGTAAACTTACCATGTCCAAAGATTGTAACTAAAATGTAAAAATTAAAGAAACTACGGTACTTCTTTCTCCCATTGTACTCAGGTAGTTGGGCGTAATTCTATATAGCCAATTCTACTTTGGAGGGTCTTATTTTTTTAGCTTCTATTATAATCAATATTTACTCTTTTGCAGGAAATTGGAAATTGGGTTTTGTGTCACATATTTTTGAACAAAAGAAATAACAAGTCTGAGGATACAGATTCTTCTTCTTCATCATCCTCTTCTTCGTATTCTGATTCTAGCGTTCTTACTGAGGCTTCTTCAAATACATAGAATGCATAATGTACTTTCAGATAGATGTAAAATTCTTCTGTTTGATCAAAATTTGAATTCAAAATGCTTGCATTTTCATTAAAGTCAACCTGTATACAATTTTCTATTCATACTCCCATTGACTTTATATGTCCTGGTAAAAGATAAAGTGACATAACCTAAATCTGTTGCTTTTTTCTATGATAAAGGCACTTAATTTTCACGAAGAAATAATTACAAAGAGGTGCAAGAAGCAGCAAGCAAAGAATATAATATAACTTTTAGATTGTAAAGTGATTCCTTAACGGAGAATCAAGCCGTAAAGTGATTTTTCTTTTCTTGCTTTTCATTTCTATGTGTGGGGTGCATGGGGTACAGGGATTCATCTCTTTGTGATGCAGCTTAATGAGAGCTAAGCATTGATCAATAACTCGTTGATTTCAAAACTAAAATTAAATGTCGACAATATTTTATTGGGCTCTCAAGAGATACGGACTATAATGTTTTGCATCTCTTATATAAGAACTAATCAGTCTCGTGATCCTCCCTTGATCGATTTAGGATGCTGGAATTTCTACTCAAGTTAGTGAACCAAAAATTGGTATACATCAGTTTGGCAGAAAGAACTTGGGAGAAATATATACTAAATTATAGAATGGGTTATAATTTCTCAAGTGTTCAGTGTTCATTGATGGAATTTATTCGGCTCTAAGATATAATCTTTCAAAAAAAAAAAAAAAATTTGACTAAAGACACGAGTTTGAAGTATCAAAGAACAGCATGAATTCGAATTCTCAGAAGCCCAAGAGTCATTTGGACGAAATTGTTTATTTTTATAGACGAATTTGCTTCAGATAACCTATGCAAGGGGATTGTCCCAAATGATGGTGTCGTGAACATTTGTGATGGCAAAAGAATTGGTAGAATTATTATTTACCACGGTTTAAGATGCGTTGTAAATAATGCGTCAAGTTTGATGAATTTGCTTCAGATAACCTATGCAAGGGGATTGTCCCAAATGATGGTGTCGTGTGAACATTTGTGATGGCAAAAGAATTGGTAGAATTATTATTTACCACGGTTTAAGATGCGTTGTAAATAATGCGTCAAGTTTGATGAATTATTTAAAATTTTGGGCTTGTGTTTATGTTTTTTTTTTACAATGGGATTTATTGTGGAAAAGTGATTTTTATTTTTGTTAGAATGAATCGTTAAAAAGTAGGAAAAAGTTACGAATACACGTACAAAATTATTTTATTAGGAGAATGAGTAATTGAAAATAACTGGAGAAAAAATGGATTTTAAAGAATTAGTATCAATCACGAGCTTTGAACCGAAAAAAAAATGTTATATCATTTTCAAATAAAATCTTCTTGTATAACTCGAAAATAATTCGAATTATATTATGACGTCGCTACGGCCATTCCTAAGAATTAAATTAAAGTTTTGGTCACTATAGTAAAGTTTTGTACACTTGTCTTAAAAATTTGTAAGGTGTCAAATTTTTTTATTTTAGACGACATTCTATATTAATTACCACCTATGTCAAGTCCTTAAAATCAAGATTTGATACACTTATTATTTATGCCAAATAGCTCTTAAATGTGATTTTGCCTTCCAAATCATTTCAATCTATTCAGCCACGTATTTTAAATTTTTCTAAACGTGACTTTCTTCCATTAGACATTTCATTTAAATTTTAATATCCAATTGTGGCGTAACCACTTAAATTGCAAGACAATGCTAATCCGTTTTCAGTTAGGATTTGCAAAATGAAAACAAATTCCCACTTATCCATTATCAATTCATTTTCCAATTTGTATATTTTAATTAAAATATCCTCCACTCACCAGATTTTATCACATGTTTATAACCACTAACCCATGTTTACTTCCACTAACTAACCATTTGACCACATAATTAAATCTCATTGCATTTGAGTTACTGCACATCCAATTTGAATTTGAAAACAGACAAACTCTCCAATTATCTTTTAATTCCAACTTGAAGCGGATCAATTTTGATTAACTACCAAATCATATCTCCAGATTTGGTATACCACACAACCTTTTTCCACTTTTGACTTCCTTTTTCTTTTTTTCTTTTTTTTTTGTTACCGCCAGATTCATTTTCTGCTGCATTTTGTTACAATTCAACACGAAGGATATTCAAACTCCAAGCAACTAAGGTATGGTGATTTTCGGCACTTTTGTAAGTGATGTAAGAATTATTCGTTTTTCATTTTGCATTAAATGTGTTATTGTGTTACTTATGATGGAAGCACACCGTTTGGTGGTTCAAATAAGATACGAAGCACCGTTTGGTGTCATGAAGGGATCGCCGTTTGGAGATCTAAATAAAATATGAAGAGATTATTTATGATGGGTTATTAAAACCTAAGAGTAAGAGTGAGCGGACTGACTAATCACTGGTTCGCTTTGCAAAATTGACGGTGACACAAATAACCAAAGTTTGCATTTCTGAAAATATATATTTTTACCATTTACTTAAGTGTTTTTTCTACTGAGTATTACTTGTGATACTCATCCATACAAAATTTACAAGTTCATTGAAGACATAGTGGTGGCATGGCTTGGTGGCGAGTGTTCAAGCGATTTGAAATGCTTTTAAGTTCTAGTAATATTTCCATTTGTGTAAATCTTGCATGAACCTTAGATGACACATTTAAAAATGTTTAATGTTTATTTTGTCTTGTTTTAAATACATTGCACGTTGACTACAACATATGAATGTTGGATTGACTAAGTATCAAGTTTTATTATTGCTGAAATGAATTTTCAGATTATGTCATCTTATTTGAGAATGGTATAACTTGGGCTATGGTATATGTTTTTGAGTGAAATTAGCTGGGTTTGAAATATATACGAGTCTTCTAATAGTAAGCTTTAGAATTTTCTCAAAATATTATCTAGGAAAAAAATTATGCATGTTTTAGTAAACTACGTCAGAACAGTTCCGAGTTTTCTGTCCAACTTCGTTGAAAAGTATTTTCGTGCTTTAAATGTTATCGTCGAGACCCTAAATTTTTATATGTTGTTCCTGTATGAATTTAAATGTCTCTATTAAAATGTTATAAGTTTTTGGCAACGTTTGCTAGGAAAGTAATATCAAATTTTACCGTAATTGTCAAAGTCTATATAGACAATTATCTCCCATCATATTTTTATAATATATTTCAAACTTCTAATTTCCCTTATTTGAAATTTATTTTGGTTGACGTTAAAGAACTCAAATTAAGAAAACTTTTAATGCTTCGAATTCCTAGAATTTGGGGCGTTACAACTTGGTATCAGAGCATGGTTTATTTTCTGTAGACTTTCATTAGAAGCCATATCTTCGGTGTATCATGTCACATATAAGGTTGATCAAAGATATATTTTTTTTTTTACAAAGATCCTGAGCACTATGTCTGCCAAAGCCGCGCTATGCCGATTTTTAGGTAAAGAGAATTTTATATATATGCTTGTCTCTATGTGATGAGTATGAGAAAGTTTATTCATGATACAACATTTGAAATGTACGTAAGAATTAATATATGTTGGAGTTTGAATACTTTTGTAGATGATCATTTTTGTACCAAGTATTTTGAGAACATGACCAGATTAAATGTTTATTTTAGTCCTCGAGAATTAACTAAAACTTATTAGATACCCACTAATTGGACCTTGAATAATTCATATGACAGAGATGGTATGAACTTAGAGAACTTGTAGGAATACGTGTTCAATGGTGCCTCGTAGGTATGAGATCGTGAGGCAATATGAAGAGTATCGATGGAATCCAACGCACGATATGGGCCAGCACATTAGGAAAATGTTAGTGAGGTGGAGAGAGGTGACAGGACTAGGCGTTATGGTCACTGGTCGTCAAGCCACCCGCCTCCTTATTAATACATTGCCAGACGAGTGGCTAGAGATGGTCGAATCGATTTACGATTATTTATGGGGAATTGCTATACCTACATTGCCCTGAGAGATTGACTATGAGGCCTTCTACGCTGAGATAATTGAGCAATGGGAGTTGACCCAATTTGCGATCCCTGAGGAAGATAGTGTACCCACTGAGATGCTCATTCATGAAGATGCACTTCCACCTATTTCAGATGATGAAGCTTAGCCTTTTAAGAAACCTAGGACTCACGGAGGCTGGGTTAGTAGCGATGATGGCAATTATGAATAAAAGAATGAGAGTTTAGTAGATTTTATTAAGTTTAATAGTTGTTGATGTCTAGTAGGATTCTTCTGCTTTCTATTGTTTAGCGCCGGACGATCTTTTATTATTTTGTATTCTTCCGGAAGGATTATTTTGAGATAATGATAAAAGAACTTTGACTATAAATCTCATTCCAATCTTGTGCCAATATCATTGACTCACCTAAATGAGAGTACAAATTATTATGGTATATAGGATTATGGTGCAAGCAAGGATAATTAGGGAGCAAAGGCGTGCGATTGAGGAGTTGAAGCAAGCCTTAGCTGCTCAGGCTACACCTCCAGCACCTCAAGCCCCACCCATTTCCCATGCACCTCCAGTACCTCAAGCTCCACATACCCCTCATGCACCACCGGCGCCACCAACATACCCGGCTTCACCACATATTCCAGCGGTAGAACAGTTTCATAGATATCGACCCCCTACCTTCGATGGGGGGAAAGATCCTCTGGCTGCTAAGGAGTGGTTACGTACTATTGAGAAAATCTTTCGGTACATCTCTTGTCCAGAAGATCAAAAAGTATTATGTATCGAGTTTATGCTAGTCGAAAGAGTAGGCCATTAGTGGGAATCCTCAACGCGCTCTTGCATCGAGAAAGAACAACGTAGTCTGACTTGGACCCAAGTTCAAGATGGATTTAACATAAAGGTATTTTCCATAAGCTCTATGAGACTATAAGGAAACAAAATTCTTATGATTAGTATAGGGAGATATGGAAATTTCTGAGAGCAAGTTCGAGAAATTATCACAATATGCCCCACACCTTGTAAGTAGTGAGCTCATAAAGGCAAAACGTTATGAGAGGGACCTACGCTCAGAGATCAGGCAAATTGTGAGTTTACATGATCTCACCACTTTTCAAGCAGTGGTAAAGAAAGCTCAAATAGTGAACTACTCAGGAATGAAGATGGCAAACCAGGGACAGCGTAATGACTTTGGGAAGAGGAAATGGCAGGATAAGAAGAAGAATACTGGACAGTTTAAGAAGCAAACATATGCGGGTCAGCCAAGCAATCCTTTAGCCCAATGTCCTAAGTGTAACAAGTTTCACTGAGGACAATATCTGAATGGAAAGTATGTCTACTATGAGTGTAACCAACTTGGCCATCTTGCCCATTGATTAAGAAACCCGAGCAAGACAAGAAAGGAAAAGCAATGGTGTTCGCTTTGACTCACGATAAGGCTGCCCAAAACTTGAACGTAATCGCATGTATGTTATCCATCTCTAGTATTCCTATTTACGTCCTTATCGATTATGGTGCAACTCATTCTTTCATATCTAATGTATGCTTAGCTAAGATTAATGCTTCATGTCAGAAGAATGATAGTGTACTAGAGGTTAGTATGCCATCAGGAGGAATTATTGATACAAATAGGATAGCGAGGGGGATTCAAATAATTTTCGATGGATTGAATTTAGAGGCCGACTTCTATATTATAGAGATGAGAGATTTTGATATTATTTTAGGTATGGATTGGTTAGGTGGAAATCGAGCCACAATAGTATGTTTTGAGAAAGAGGTAATTTTTCGAAGACCAGGAGAAAATGAGTTCAGGTTTTATGGACTGAAGGTGTCATCTTCGCTTTAAAAGCAGAGTGCATGTTGAGAAAGGCTTACTGTCAGGGATATCTTGTTAGTCTTACTAGTACCTCAACTCAAGAAAAAGTAGAAGATGTGCCAATAGTACGGGAGTATGCTGACGAATTTCACGATAACCTACCGGGTACCCCACCTGATAGATAAGTGGAATTTAAGATAGACCTGGTACTGAAGCTACTCCGATATCCAAAGTTCCATACCGAATGGCACCAAAGGAATTATAAGAGTTAAAGATGCAGTTAGAAGAACTTCTAGATAAAGGGTTTATTAGACTGAGTGTATCCCCATGGGGAGCTCTGGTACTCTTTGTAAAGAAGAAAGATGGTACTATGAGGTTGTGCATCGACTATCGCGAACTGAATAAGTTGACGATAAAAAATAAGTATCTCCTACCTAGGATTGATGATCTTTTTGATCAGTTGAAAGGTGCATCAGTGTTCTCGAAAATTGACTTAAGGTCAAGCTATCACCAGCTGAAGATTAATTAGGTTGATAAACCAAAGATGGCATTTAGGACTCAATATGGGCATTATGAGTTTACTGTGATGCCTTTTAGCTTGACAAATGCCCCCACAGTATTTATGGACTTGATGAATCGAGTGTTCTGTTAGTCTTTGGACTAGTTTGTCATTGTATTTATTGACGATATACTGATATACTCGAGAAATTCTCAACAACATGGAGAACATCTGAGGATAGTTCTGGAGACACTACGTGAGGAGAAGCTTTATGCCAAATTCAAGGAATGTGAGTTTTGGCTGGACCAAGTAGGATTTCTAGGTCATACTGTTATAGTTCGAGGAATTGAAGTGGATCAATCCAAGGTTGATGCTGTGACCGTATGGCCAAAATCTACAAATGTTGGTGAAGTGAGGAGTTTTCTGGGTTTAGCCGGTTATTATCGGCGATTTATAGAAGGATTTTCTAAGATAGCAGGTCCTATGACACAGTTGACTCGGAAGGGTACTAAGTTCGTGTGGTTAGAAAAATGCGAGCAGAGTTTTCAACAGTTAAAGGACAGGCTTGTATCTGCAACGGTGTTGACTATCCCCGATGGTTCAGAAGGTTTTGTGATTTACAATGATGCATCCAAACTATGTTGAGGATGTGTATTGATGCAACATGGGAAAGTGATAGCTTATGCTTCGAGGCAATTGAAGCAATATGAATAGAATTACCCCACACATGATCTCGAACTTGCAGTGGTAGTACATGTCTTGAAGATTTGGAGCCACTACCTATATGGGAGCAAGTGTGAGATCTACACAGATCATAGGAGTCTCAAATACTTCTTCACTCACAAGGAGTTGAATATAAGACAACGACGGTGGTTAAAATTAGTGAAGGATTACGACTGCAATATCTTGTACCATCCGGGTAAGGCTAATGTAGTCGATAATGCGTTGAGTAGAAAGAACATGGGACAGTTGTCAGCACTATGTACCAGACATGATCATTTAACTAGAGACTTCGAGAACCTGAGAATTGAAGAATGAGATTATGGCTAAAGCTCCCTCAGCTCCTTACGCCGCATACCCACGCGGAACAAAAATATATCGAGATTTGCATGACACATTTTGGTGGAGAAATATGAAGGGGAAGATAACCATGTTTGTGTCCAAATACATGGTTTGTCAACAGGTGAAGGCTGAACATCAGAGGCCGTCGGGGCCGTTGAATCCCATGGACATACCCGAGTGGAAATGGGAAAAGATTGCGATAGATTTTATCGTAGGTTTTCCTAGATGAGTGAGGTCATGATGCGATCTGGGTGATTGTGGATCAACTTACAAAATATGCTCATTTCTTGCTAGTTCGAACAACCTATATCTTAGAACAGCTCGTACAAATTTATGTCAGAGAGATTATGTGGCTTCATGGCATACCGATTTCTGTCGTATCAGACAGAGACCCGAGATTTACTTCAAAGTTTTGGATAAGCTTTCAGAGAGCTATGGGTACCAAGTTAACATTTAGTACTGCATACCATCCTCAAACTGACGAATAATCTAAACAAACTATTCAAATCCTTGAGGATATGTTAAGAGCTCGTGTCCTAGATCTGGGTGGTAAGTGGGAAGATCATTTACCATTGGTTGAGTTTGTGTACAATAATAGTTTCAGACCACTATTGGCATGGCACCGTATGAGGCTTTGTATGGTCGACGATGTAGTTCGCCATTATACTGGGATGAAGTTGGTGAAAGGAGAATTTTGGTCCAGAATTGGTCGAGTAGACTGTAGAGGCTATACATAAAGTTAGATAAAAAATTAAGACTACCCAAGACCATCAGAAGTGCTATGCCGACAAAGGAGAAAAGAATTGACTTTTGAGGTTGGAGAGAAAGTATTTCTCAAAGTAGCGCCGATGAAAGGAATACTACAATTTGGAAGGAAAGGAAAATTGAGTCCTAGATTTATCGGTCCATTTGAGATTTTGGAAAAAATTGGGAGTGTGGCATATCGTTTAGCATTGCCACCCGAACTATCAGCAGTGCACAACGTATTTCACATTTCTATGTTGAGAAAATATATCTCGGATCCTAGCCATGTCGTGAATGTTCGATCACTAGATGTCCAAACTGATATGACGTACAAAGAAGCTCGTGCGGTGATTTTGGAAAGAAAGGATCATGTTCTGAGAAATCGAAAGGTTCCGCTAGTCAAAATACAGTTGAGTAAACATGGTGAGGATGAGGCTACTTGGGAAAGAGAATAATACATTTTAGCCAAGTATCTCGATCTCCTTAAAACAAGTAAGTTAAATTTCGAGGACGAAATTATTTTAAGTGGGGAGAGTTGTAGCGACCGAAAAAAAAATGTTATGTCATTTTCAAATAAAATTTTCTTGTATAACTCGAAAATAATTCGAATTATATTATGACGTCGCTACGACCATTCCTAAGAATTAAATTAAAGTTTTGTCATGATAGTAAAGTTGTGTATACTTGTCTTAAAAATTTGTAAGGTGTCAAAATTTTCTATTTTAGACGACTCATTCTATATTAATTACCACCTATGTCAAGTCCTTAAAAACAAGATTTGATACACTTATTATTTATGCCAAATAGCTCTTAAACGTGATTTTGCGCTCCAAATCATTTCAATTTACTCAGTCACATATTTTAAATTTTTCTAAACATGACTTTCTTCCATTAGACATTTCATTTAAATTTTAATATGCACTTGTAGCGTAACCACTTAAATTGCAAGACAATGCTAATCCGTTTTCAGTTAGGATTTGCAAAATGAAAACAAATTCCCACTAATCCATTATCAATTCATTTTCCAATTAGTATATTTCAATTAAAATATCCTCCACTCACCAGATTTTATCCCATATTTATAACCACTAACCCATGTTTACTTCCACTAACTAACCATTTAACCACATAATTAAATCCCATTGCATTTGAGTTACTGCACGTCCATTTTGAATTTGAAAACAAACTGTCCAATTATCTTTTAATTCCAACTTGAAGTGGATCAATTTTGATTAACTACCCAATCATATCTCCAGATTTGGTATTCCACACATAACCTTTTTCCACTCTTGACTTCCATTTTTTTTTTTTTTGTTTATTGACAGATTCATTTTCTGCTGCATTTTGTTACAATTCAACACAAAGGATATTCAAACTCCAAGCAACTAAGGTAGGCTGATTTTCGGCACTTTTGTAAGTGATGTAAGAATTATTCATTTTTCATTTTGCATTAAATATGTTATTGTGTTACTTATGATGGAAGCACATCGTTTGGTAGTTCAAATAAGATACGAAGCACCATTTGGTGTCATGAAGGGATCACCGTTTGGTGGTCTAAATAAAATATGAAGAGATGATTTATGATGGGTTATTAAAACCTAAGAGTGAGAGGACTGACTGATCAATGGTTCGCTTTGCAAAATTGACTGTGACACAAATAACAAAAGTTTGCATTTCTGAAAATATATATTCTTACCATTTACTTAAGTGTTTTTCCTACCGAGTATTACTTGTGATACTCATCCATACAAAATTTACAGGTTCATTGAAGGCATAGTTGTGGCATGGCTTGGTGGCGAGTGTTCAGGCGATTTGAAATGCTTTTAAGTTCTAGTAATATTTCCATTAGTATAAATCTTACATGAACCTTAGATGACACATTTAAAAAAATTTAATGTTTATTTTGTCTTGTTTTAAATACATTGCACGTTGACTACAACATATGATGTTGGATTGACTAAGTATCGAGTTTTATTATTGCTGAAATAATTCTGTCATCTTATTTGAGAATGGTATAACTTGGGCTACGGTACATGTTTTTGAGTGAAATTGGCTGGGTTTGAAAGATCTACGAGTCTTCTAACAGTAGCCTTTGGAATTTCCTCGAAATATTAACTAGGGAAAAAGTTATGCCTATTTTAGTAAACTGCGTCGAAACAGTTCCGAGTTTTCTGTCCAACATCGTTGAAAAATATTTTCGTGATTTAAACGTTATCGTCAAGACCCTAAATTTTTATATGTTGTTCCTACATGAATTTAAATGTCTCTATTAAAATGTTATAAGTTTTCGGCGACGTTTGCTAGGCCAAACAATTTTTTATCTTTCCGGTGCTACGCTATTGGTATTGCTGAGTTTCTTCCGAATGTTTTCCAATAATATCAAATTTTACCGTAATTGTCTAAGTCTATATAGAAAATTTATACCCATCATATTTTTATAATATGTTTCAAACTTCAAATTTCTCTTATTTGAAATTTATTTTGGTTGACGTTAAAGAGCTCAAATTAAGAAAACTTTTAACGCTTCTAGTTCCTAGAATTTGGAGGGTACCAGGAACACAGCTTAGCAGCAATTTGCTTCATGCTCCAAGAAATGTGGCTATATTTCTTTCGTTTTTTCTGTCAAATAAATGGAGAAATCCGCTTTCGTGTACCATTAATTAGACTGGGACACGTATGTAAATCAATTGATGCTACTACTAACCAAACTGGAGACGAAAAAGAGAGAAAAAAAAACAGATTAATGAGCAAATATATGTACCAGAATCCACGTTTCTTGCCCGAAATCTTCCTTAATATACTTGGCTTAGAATTATGTGATTTACTCATGTTCTTTGAGTTTTGATGGAATTCCTGGAGACACCTCTTTTCCCAAGTTGAATACCTCACTTTATTTTATGTTTTCATCGAGTACTTTTAGCATAATTTAAGGTTGTAGCGAGTGTATATATAAACATGCTGGTAGTACACTCTTTTTCTATGAGTTTCTTACAATACCTATATTTCATCAACCTTAGCAACAAATTTGTACCAAATTGTTCCTTTACTAGCTTCCTACCCACAATTATGCCCACAAAAATGGTCACTTTCATTCTCCTCTTTCTTATATTAATTGTCCAGTCCAGCCAGACGATGTCTCAAATTACGATTGCATTTTCCGACCACGAGGGCGAATGGCATCTTTTACACGAAAGCATAGGAATTTCAGCAATGCACATTCAACTCCTTAAAAATAACAAAGTTGTCATGTTTGATAGGACGGATTTTGGCCGCTCTAACCTCTCTCTCCCCAGTGGGCTCTGCAGGTATGACCCCAACGACACTGAACTCAAGATAGACTGCACGGCTCATTCAATTCTATATGACATTGGGACGAATACTTTTCGACCGCTGATGGTACAAACAGACACCTGGTGCTCCTCAGGTGCAGTACTTCCGGATGGAACCTTAGTCCAGACTGGGGGATACAATGATGGAGATCACGTCATACGCACTTTAGCTCCTTGTAACGGAAATAATTGCGATTGGGTGGAGTTCCCCCAAGCCCTGTTGGAGCGTAGATGGTACGCAACGAATCAAATACTCCCCGATGGACGGATAATTATCATCGGTGGTCGAGCACAGTTTAACTATGAATTCTACCATAGAAATTCTCAGGGCTCTTCTTCTTCACAAAAAGCTGTTTGGCTTAATTTTCTCAGAGAAACTAGAGATTCAGATGAAAACAATTTGTATCCATTTGTACACCTATTACCAGATGGAAATTTATTCATTTTTGCCAACACAAGATCAATAGTGTTTGATTACAAACGAAACAGGATGATCAGGGAATTCCCGGCCATCAACGGCAGTGAACCGCGGAATTATCCCAGTTCAGGATCCCTGGTTCTACTTCCCCTTGATGAAAACCGTCCAATCGAGCCCGAAATCATGATTTGTGGCGGCGCCTCGCGCAATGCATTCCAGCTCGTTAAAAAGGGGACGTTTCAACGTGCAGCCTCGACCTGCGGCCGCCTGAAAATTATGGACGAAAATCCCGTCTGGAAAATGGAAAACATGCCAATGCCACGAGTAATGAGCGACATGCTGCTTCTACCAAACGACGATATTATTATAATAAACGGCGCTAGTTCAGGTACGGCAGGATGGGAATCAGCACGAAATCCTGTAACCAGGCCACTGATTTACAATCCCCACCGAGACGAAAGGAGGCGGTTCTCCGTCATGCCTGCCTCACCCCGGCCACGCCTCTACCATTCGGCCGCCATTTTACTCACTGACGGCCGGGTTCTCGTCGGTGGAAGCAACCCTCATATATACTATAACTTCTCAGGTGTTGATTATCCAACTGATTTAAGCCTGGAATCATTTTCCCCCCCTTATTTATCACCTGCATACGATCGTTACAGACCAAGTATCATCGAATCCGACGAGGTTGTTAGCTACTTACAATCATTTTCCTTAAAATTCACAGTGCAAATATTCTTGAAAATGAGTGTTGTGTCAGTTCGGTTAATATTGCCATCATTTACTACACATTCATTTTCGATGAATCAAAGGATGATTGTGCTAAAGGGGGATCAGATTTCACGTGTGGCCAATAACACGTATCAAGTGGCCGCGGTCGGGCCATCGACGCGTGAGATTGCACCGCCGGGATATTATTTGTTGTTTGTTGTGCACTCAGGTATACCAAGTTCTGGCATGTGGATAAAGCTTCAGTAATGCAAATTTCTCATTGATATCAGATTACAGAGAACTACTTTGTGTACATTTGTGTTTGGTAACCGCTACTAAATAGGGCAGCATAGTGTAATAAATAAGATCTTCACATGTTTTTCTTGTTTAATATTTCTCAATTGCATCAAATCCTCGGCCAAGAGTAGTACGCTTAGCGATGGAGCAGCACTTGGCGAGCCGGTGCGGCCACCCATGCTGGCTGCACCGAAATTTACAGGTTGGGGCAGTTGGGCAAAGCTGCTCACAGTTGAGATGCCGGTGAGATAGATTTGCCCTATTTTATTTTTATTTTTTTTAAAAAAAATAAAAAATAAAAAAATAATTATGTGAAATTAAGGAAAATATTTAATTCATTAAATAAATATATTATTAAAACATGGTACAATTAAAACATATTAAATTACTAAAT
>CAIGRF010182836.1:0-11547 GCA_903798235.1 Fraxinus ornus
TATTTAATTTAATTTTTAAATAAAATAGAAAAATAACTTATACACCCATTTAATTTTTTAATTATTTATTTAGAACTTGTTTGCATTTAATTTAAAAAGAATGATATATTCGTCATTTCACAAAACTTTGTTAAGAAAATGGAAGAAATAGTTACATTCCACGAAGAAAAAATAGTGATGGCCAAAAAACTCATCCCGACGGATTGGCAGGGCAAGGGTGCCCCACCCTGAAGCACCCCGAACCCGTCCCGTGAAGAATAAAAAAATAATTAACTACAATTTTTTTTAAAAAAAAATTAGTTAACAAGAAATTTTTGAAAAAAAATAAAAATTAAACGGAATAGGAAACGGGGCAAGCCCGAGCCCGCCCCGTCTAAGGTGGGGCGCCCCTCCCCCGTTGCCATCTCTAAGAAAAAGTCATATAGAAAGAATTTTTTTTTTGCCAAAATTAAAGAATAGGGAAATATTCCACTAGAGGCAAATGTTAGATGTTTTTTGTGCTAAGTACCCTTAAATTAATATAGGTTAACGGTAACTGTTAAGAGGGTGGCAAAACGATACTCATTTCCAACATGAAGGAGAAAGTGTGTATTTTAATATATACACAAACTCCCTAACATCCTCCTCTCAACTCATTATTCCGTCGCGTTCACTACCATATCTTTTATAGCAAAAAGTTCAATCGACTCTCCCTCGTGGATCTTCTTGAACAAGATACACTAGTACATTTCACGTTATCATAATTCCATCCCAATTTATTGGAGCCAGCCTCCCTACAACAACTACTGCTATCGACTAACTTTCTACAGTGTTTCCGACACAAAAGAGATCCTCTCCCCTCGCCTGCCCAAAAACCATGACGATCCACCGCTGATTCTGCACGAGGGCAACGTGTCTCAGGATATCCAGAAGAACTATAGTCGAAATCATCGAGCGGTGAATGTCTTGAATGCGATGGAGATGGAGATGGAGATGGAGATGGAGAGGACGACGACGATGCTGTGTCAGAGTCTGTGGAGTTCATCCATGATCTATTCCAACAGATTCCGCTATCGCCAAATATTTGATCAAAATTGTCCTCAGTGCTTGTTGATTCCATGTTAGTGCTTGTGCTATCTGTACTGTAAGAACCAACTTCAGAGAAGAAAGACGAATTCTCGCTCAAACGGTCCTCTTCTAAAATTGTCTGAATTGGCTGGAAACTCGTGCCATGAAAGGATAAGTCATTGCATGTCTGAACATTCAATTCACCCGTAGAAACATCCTGAGCTCTTGATTTACATGTCAGGTGTCTTGCTTTTCTTGTATCATGCGGAACTATTGAACTCCTTATTAGTCTTGGGGCACGTGGTGAACACCTAAGGAATTCAATCAGATCAGAAACCAAAGAGATGGGGAACAAAAGACAGCCAAAGAAATTCAACCCCCAACATCTCACCTTGCATAGAGAAGCATGTATGCATCTTTAGTCAAAACATTTTCAAGTTCCACCACTTGCACCTACAACCAGATAAATATCAGATTAAAAACTTTGAGATGCACATACAGAAGGCAGAAAGTAGAGTAAGAATAATTAAGTCCCTAATGGCAAACTTTGTAAGGTCCTACCACATGAGGTACATAAAATTCACTCTCCCAGCTCATTACCAAACTATTATGGATCATGCGAATTCCCAACAATTTTCCATAAACTGTCCCCAAGTTTTAGCAAATAAAATCATGGTGTAGATCACAACTTGAAGAATGGTGCAACGAACAGATATTGATAGGCCAATGTTGCTGCTCAAAGAGAATAAATCCTAAGAATGCTACTCATCCATCCCCTTGTTAAACAGATTACAATTGATGACACCAAGATATTTGCAGCAACCGACCAAAGTGTTGAAACGAGCAGCCCCCTCAGGTCTAGGGTGCGTTGGTGGGTATAATATAGGTGTTTGCCAACAGATTTTTTGCATACTCAACCAAAGTCTAACGATGCTACTCATCCATCAACCTTAAAACACAGAGGACAATTACTGACTGACACATTGACAACATGATACAAGCAGCAACCACAAACAAGGCGTACAAACTAATTATCTTTTCCCTGCTCCCTTTGTCTGACGACATCATTCCTTTAGTTACTGTTCTATTTAAGGGATGTGGGTTTCACTCATTCTGACTTGCAAAATTCTACATCAAGAGTGTCAGAATTCCCATTATACACAACAAAAACAATATCGTCAAAGCAAAACAATATCCAGTTTATATCATGGCTAAAACAGTGCCTACCAGGGAGAAATAAAATATCTCAAATAGAACGTGTAAAAAATTGAAGTGAACTCCCAGAAGATGAATTGTTGTAGCACAATAAAAGATGTTTAAAAGGAGGACATACATTGCTATCATCAACTTTAAACCACCTGCCGCGATTATTCTTTATGTAACACACATAGTGACCAGAGAATGTAGCATTCATAACATCCAAGTGCACTACTACTCCATAAAGCTGATAAATTGGGGATTTGTCGCTTGTCCCGCTCAAGTAGGGGGCCATATTCAGAATTTCTGGAAACTTAATTCTCTTATTCAGCTTCCCAAATTTGTCTGCCTGTAAAACAAAAAAGGTAAGCAACTCAATTGAAACTTGAAAACAAATGAAACACGAATTTGATTCAAATGACAACCTGAAATCTCTTCAGAGCAACAGTGAGGACATTAGGGGACTCCAGTACTCTCAACTTCTTTTTGGCCTTCTCATATGATTTACATCTGATAAAAAGTAAGACGTATTTTAATAGATCTTCTCGTGTGCACCATCAGAATTGAAAATATAAACACACCTCATCTACTAACAATGCCTACGAAGTCGAGAGAATAAAACTGCATGCACCATCACAAAATTACAAAATAAAAACAGTGAAAATAATTAATGGATCTTTCCGTTCTCTACCTGAGAGTTGCAGATATTCAACCAATCTGTCCCTATCTAACTGAATATTATAAATCTAATAAGAAAGATATTTTAGGGGAAAAGAGGATTTCCCATTCACTAGCTGGACATATGTGACAAGGAAAGGAGGAATTACAATGCCAAGAATCCCACATCTTAACTTGTGAAAAATTTCGACGCCTACAAGTATACACAACCACGTAAAAAAAATACTAAAGTAGATAGGTTTTGGCCATGGAAAAAATGATTTGCTAAGACATGTGGGGAAGGAAAAAGTAAAATAATCTTATAACTGAAGAAAAACGAATTTGGTGACATCAGAATGGCATTTGTAACAATTGAAATATGTAATATGGATTTTTATGAAGAATTTACAGGATGAACAATAACTGAATTATGATGGCTCCACTTAAATCAACTAAGATAAATGGCATGCTATTACATTCTGGTACCCTTCCAATTTTTTATCCCCACAAAAAAATGAAAAACATAAAAAATAACATTCAGAGTAATCCTCACGGGTACAAGCCAAATTCCAGAAGGAAAAGGTCTTGGTTCCAGGGAGAAGTGTGGGGAGGAGTTAAAAAAATTTGATGCATGTAAAATCTTACTAAGGCAGCGTGTCTATGTCGAACACATGTCATGTGGAGGGTCGGAACCCGACACTCCTTGAACACTCGAAGACATGTATCCAACAAGCCACAGGACCTTGTTCCATTTTTTTTTATATATTTTAAATTACTGACATTTAAGGGATGCTTTAGAGACACCCCACAGGCACATGTCCAACATGTCATGTGTCGTGTCTTTATGTGCAGGGTCTTGTATAAATAATTATAAAACGACGATGTAATATACGAATTTATAATTTTAAAGAATTTAAATCAACATTTCCCCAACATGCTCGAGTCCTACTTTTTTGAAATATCACGTCGGCGTGTACATGTCGTGTCTGAACACATGTCCATGTCCATTTCCATGTCCATGCAATCTTGTTAACAAGTATAAAATCCATGTCAATTTGATCACTAAAATGTTGGCCACATTAAAAATTCAAAAATAAGAAAATCATATGTATTTCAATTCAAACAAGGCAGATAAACCAAATCATCCAAAACAAAAGAAAAGAAAAAGTGAAACAGATTAACAGAAGAAAAGCCAAACCAGGTCATCATTGAGAAAGACATGCATGAAACCAAGAAAAACTCTTCAATTTTTTAATTTTTTTTTATTTACTTTTTTTTGCTCAAGACTACAGAACAAACAGGATCAACATACCTGCTGCAGTGATACTTATTTTCACCATCTAAAGTCTCAGTGTGAGTAAATTGCTGTATGGCCTCTTCCAGAGTTCCTATATCACCTCCAATCTCAACTGTAAGATCCATCATTCTTTCATGCCTCTCAGATTTGCCTCCACACCTCATACACTTGATCTGTACTTTCACATTCACAATCAAAATTAAAATCTACAAAGAATATTCTCAAAGCCATGTAGTTATCAATTTTGTAGAACCCAAAAAAAAAAAAAATCACCTTTGATCGGAGGTAACCCCCAAATGTAAGCCCCATGAGGGTTGTTTCTTCATCCAAAGGGCTAGGCTCCTTAATCTCAGATTCCTTCAGGCAAGCAAATTGCATGGATTCGATTGCATATCTAGATTTAAAATATATTGGCACAAACTTAGTGATAAATCATCCACGAGGTGGCAAAATATGCATTCACCAGGTAGATAAGAGATTGATTACCTAAGAAATTCATGAGCATCTTCTTCCCTCCCATTAGCCAGATGACTTCCTATGTTCTGTAACTGAGATACTATCCTAATAGGCGAGAAAGGAGAGTGACCTTCCCTGGCCTTTGAAACAAGAGTTTCAAACTCACAAGTAAAGCACCATTCTTTTTTTTCACCTTATACAGACAGAAAAATGTAAGGGAATTAGATATAATAAAAGATCAAAAAATTCCAAAAACTAGAGTTAACAAGATATGCCTATACAAGCATGAAAATAGAATCCACCAAATGATTAATTGCAGGACAGAGATGGAGCAACTTACAGGCTTTTGAATGGAGTCCTTGTAGAAAATAAGCTGTGAGAGGTGGTGTGAATGCCAAACATTGAAGCACTGCATTTGCATAACAGCTACAGGAAAGATTCAAATGAAGGAAAACTTATGTGGGATCTAATATTTTAAGAAAACAGTGCTAGAAATAATGACACATCGGAAGATTTATTATAAGTTAAATAAATAGCATTTTGTCGTACCAGACATTGAAGAAAGTGTTCAACTAATATATATGCAATCACATTTAGATATCACATATTTGCATATAAATTTCAAACAATAAAATAAATGCATGAAGCAAATCTTTGAACATGGCACAATTAATACATAAATACACGATATACATGCATAAGTAAATGCGATCAGTTTCTTACAAAATGTAAAAGGGAATGGCCATAGCAAGACACAGATGTTAGAGAATGGATTGTGTACCTGAGCCCATCAGATCAGACTGTTTATCCAACTAATTAAGCTAGCAAGCATAGTTTTACTGTCTCTTAGTAACAAATTTTAATTAGAAACTGCACCAAAATTCAGTCCATATTGACCATGTGAAACATAGCGCCCGTTTGAGCCCCAATTTTTTTTGTGAAAAATGAGTTTTGTAAGATTTTTCGGAGAATGTGTAGTTAAAAAATGAAAAAAGTTCAGAGTTTACATATAAAATTATTTTATTAGAGAATGTGGTTCAAAAATGAATTCTTAAAAAATGGGGCTCAAACAGGGGCATAGTTTACAGTGTGAGAGGAGAAACTCAATTCACCATATCTTCCTACGAAGCATGGACACGTCGACGTGTGATTTTTTTCAAAAAATGAGGGATTGGAAATTTGCTTATTTTTACAAAAAAAAATAAGATAAATAAATACTGAATTTCAAATTTTATTTTGGATTTTTTGTTGAATACAAGAGACCCAAACAAAAAAGTGGAAAAAAAATGTTTAGTCCAAATAAAAGCAACAATAAAAACAGAACCTGCACATCAAGAAGTTTCCCATGTGAGTTGGCTTTGTTTATTCATAAGTAAGATAGTGATTCTAATCCCCAAGTCATGTGATATCAAAAGAAACTCCCCTGCCCCTTCCTTCCTTCAAAATCCACTATGTCATTCTGCACCCATCCCTCCATATTCCCCTTCACCATCAACCGCTTCTCTTTCTCTCTCCCCTAATTTCACTCTTCACGTCCAGATCTTCCCACATTTCCACACTGCCTAGAGCTTCTTTTCTCAGATTTCATCTATCTGTGTATAAACCACTGACAGAACAGACTGCTGACCAATTTGTTGGATCCAAGTCAGTAGATGTTGAAAATACTAAAGTCAAATTAAGTTTGGAAGATTTCTATGCAATTTCTCTTAATACTTTAAATGATCATGCCGATTGCCTGTCGGAGCACGTATGTTGCATGTATGAAGGGAAAAAAGGGGGGTAACATGCTAACTGTTGTACCAAGCAATAGCATGCATCAGTGTGCAAGACATGTCCCACACCGACCCTGACTCAGCCAACATGTTCATGCTTCTAAGTATTGTCAAATGTTGGAAATTATAGTAGTCACAAATTCTTATGTACAATTAAATATATACAGTAGATCATAATGAATAATGGCACTTATACTAGTTCAAATTCAATAAACAGTAAAAGAAAAATATTAGTCTTCTGCTCGAAGTTTGTACCATAAAGAGCTGGCTATGATTTATATGGATTTATTTAACAAAAAGTTGCACGCTATATGAATATACAGATAAATTTACCAAATTCGGACAAGTATGTCATGTTAATTGTTACCTGTTCCCACAATTTTTGAGTCCACATGGATGTAATTCAACCTTATTCCAATTGTAAAGCTTCACGAAGAGGTCATAAGGAAACAGCACCTGTGAAAAAGATCACTTTAGCAATGTCCTGTGTCTTCATATGCAGGAATTGAGGGTAAACATAACAATGAAAGCTTCATGACAGACCTTGAATCTTCCCATAGCTTCACTTTGAGAGCCTAACAAGCTATGCCGCATCAACCTAGAATCTCTGAGTGGGTCCAAAGTCCTTGCAGATTTATTTGTGTCAATCCTAGCATTTTGTGATAGGCAACCACACTGTGAGGAACAAGCATCAACCCCATGAGTTCTGTCAATCTTCACGGACTGCACATTAGGAACAGTAGGCTTCTTGGTGCTAGAAAAGAAATGGGTTCCAGCAACTTTAGATGTCCGAGAATCAACTTCATTGAATTTCACAGCCTGTGAAATACTGCTTGTGTCATCAACCCTATTATTTAACATATCAGGTGTCGATGATAGCAAACCACCATCTCTTATAACATCTTCCCTTGGAAAATTCTTTTCAGAGCTTGATGCTGTACGACCACAATAAGCACTAGATGGGGAGCATTTAGATCCTCTCAACTTTGAACTAGATTCGGTGGGAATATTCTGAACATCATTACTATTAGACGTTTTTGAACTGATTGATGGTTGTATTCTAGACTTCGAACCATATGGACTTGCTTCTTTAGATAGTGAAGGTGCATCTGTTGACTTTTTGGGCACTGATGTAGATGGATGAGGATCACCTGCCAAATTTCTAATTGCATCAGAACTTAGTCCTTCCACAGGACGAACATTAATTCTAGCTGCACTAGAAAAGCATCCAGAAGGGTGAGAATTTGGAACGCTAACATCACCACATTCATCAAGTGCCTCAATCTTGGATTTGATTGGGTCAATTGTTCCCTCCCAAAAACCAGAAGAAGGTGTAGAAGGTTCAGAAAATGAGCGCTCTTCCGAGCCAGTGCCACTCCAACCTGATGAAGTTGAAGATCCACTTTGATTATCTAAATCAATACAGCTAGACTTGAACTCATTTGGTTTACTTGTAGCAATATCATCTGTAATCTCTGGCACAATAGGTTCCTTCAAAGATAGTGACTTCCTTCTCTCCATGTTAGTGCAGGTAGTCTGCCTGTCATATCTACAAGAGTCATTCAAGTTTCCACCTGAAGGGACAGACAATTCCCCCAAAACAGTGGATGAAGAACATTCATCAGGAAGTGAGTTAATTGATTCCATCAAAGTTACATTTCTTTGTTTCTCATCAACAGCATTCTCAACTTCAGTACCATCTTTCCCATTAGGTACTTCATGAAGACTTGGTTTTATAAATATAGATTCTTGGAAAGATGAGTCAACTGGTTTGGCAAGATTCTTTCCTTGATTCCCAATAACATTACCACTACTTTCAACCTCGTCTTGCTTAAACTCCTTGAGACAAGATTGGACTCCCACGTCAATGTTCGGATGAACGATACTACATGGATGGCACTCATCTTTGTGACCTTGTCGCCAATGGATTCTTTGACATTTTCCAGAGCTGAAATTAACAAAAATGAGGTGAATAGGTGCAACATGTTTTATCCTTGAGATAAAAGAAAACTGCCAATAGGAGCATCATAAAATCAGACTCACTGTAGAGGGAAATAGACTTAATAGACAAATATGAAACATCTCGAATAATCCATACCAACTACCATGTACATTGTTCAAATAACAGAAGAAAAAAGAAAAGAAAATTAATTGCTTTTTGCTCTGGAGAATGGGAAGAAGATCTAAATTGTCTTCACGTCCAACTCCCTATTCGTGTCCTATAATTTCCTTCCATTCCAACCATTATTTTAATAAGGGTACTTGTTTGAATTTCATTATAAGAACATCTCCAAGAGACTCTCTATTTTTAAAGAGCATGTTCTATAATTTAGAGCATCTATAAATTTAGAGAGAGAAATTTTCGAAGTGACTTGCTCTTTAAATTTAATACTTAATTTTACTACTCCCAACAAATATTTATTGAAAATTGAAATACTTTGAATGCAGTTTGGCTCTCCAAAACCCACTCTATATATAAAAATGTTAATTTAAAGAGTCTCTTGAAACATAATTTTAAGAATTGACTATTTAAAATAGATGGCATTTTATGTTTAAATAGGCTTTTGGAGATGCTCTAAGTACACTATAATTTAAAAGTCAAAGTCAAACTTCGGTTTAACACACATTTTGTAGGAGCCACAACTACTAACTTATTCACCACCCAGCCCTATATTATAATTTCAACAGCTTATGAAGAAATCCAAACAAGCACAGAGTCCAAGGCTTACATCTTGAGACACGCCTCGTGTGACCTCAACTTAATAGAGACATAAGCATCATGGAAACTAAGGTGTCGGCTTATTTGTCTACCTTTCAAGGCATTTTATAACTGGCCTCAGCTTTAGGGGCTACTTTTCTATAGCCTGGTACATCTTAGAGGGTTCCTAGTGTATCCAAAACACATTCAACCTGAAAATATAAAGAAAGAATTGGAAAAGATGTGAGAGAAAAAGTGAAGGTGAGCCCTAGCCTTCTACAATTGAAGGATGAAGTGAAGTTGCAACTTTTTCACCAATACGCAACCTTGACACAGAGCTAAGACACAAAATTTCACCTCTTATTTTATACTTTAGTTAGCTGTGTCTGTCCTAGAGATGAGGATGATAAGGAATCAAATATGTTGATTGTTCTCTTAAAGATCATATTACTAGTGACGATTGAAGATTTTTAGACTTTCTCTAAGTCTAGTAGTAGATTACAACTTTTTTTATGTGGTCACTAATATGACAAGTATTTGCTACTTTATTTATACATTTATGTTTGGTTACACGAAGTAGAGTTTTAATTTTGTTAAATTATTTTATTATGGATATTTAATGGTTTATAGTTTATTAGGAGAATAATTTTTGTTTTATATATCTTTGCAATATTTTGTAGGTACACATTACATCACATTTTTGCAGAATACAAAATAATAGTTCTAAACAACAGAGGGAATAAAACTTAGTTAAGAGAAGAAAAAAATAGTTCCATATGACCAATCCTTTCCTTTGCATATATGTGACTCCCTATATTGAAGCATGCACCTCAATTTAATGCTTTGCGCTTAAACCTAAAGAGGCCTTGCACCTGTGCTTTTTATGGATTTTATTACCATTTACATTGACTAGATAGTAACTAGTGAGTGGCAGCACATTCAGCAATAACAGGGACAAAGTGAAGAAAAGGGCGCTTGGTGAATCTTTATCTAACTGCAGTTATAATGATAAACAAATATAATGACCTCCATTGTGGCCACTAATTACTGTCATTCCCTTTCCTTTCCTTTCCTCTCCTCTTTTTTACACAAGAATTACATTTGCACTCATATTAGATTGTAATTCAAAAATGAGCCCTAAAAAAATTCTATGCACCAACAGCAACTTCCTGAAGAACCATCCCAGTACCTAGTATAGCTACACGCTAGGGATCAAACTTGGTTCCAATATTTTGTCCAATATGAAAAATTATATAAAAATTTAAAAGAATGTGCCAAATTTTCA
Organism: Fraxinus ornus; assembly: GCA_903798235.1. Lineage (NCBI taxonomy): Eukaryota > Viridiplantae > Streptophyta > Magnoliopsida > Lamiales > Oleaceae > Fraxinus > Fraxinus ornus. Next base: position 10,410 of record CAIGRF010182836.1, read on the forward strand.
AGAAACTTGTAATATAAGTGTATTAACAAATGGAATTAATCTACATAATCAAGCGTGACATGCAAGAAAAAAATGCATGCATAAAAGGTAACTGAAACAAAAGATCAAAGATTTCAGAAGAATTGAGACAAACCAGTAACGAACAGCTTTACACTGCTTGCAGCGTGTTGTAGTTGGGGAAAAGCACACCTCACATTGATACTGCGATTGCCGCACCGGCGATGTTCCTGAAACAGATGCCGCCGCCTCCTCCTGAGGCTCGGCCGCCACGGGACAACTATAGCTATAAACATAGCTGTAACCAGCGGCAGCCTCAAACTCAGCCCTAGCTGTCTCATCGGACGCCAAGGCCAGAAGTCTCCTGATCTCATCCTTCCTGGCCACTGTGTGCCGCCATTTCTGACGGACCACCAACCACCCCACAGGGCCGAACAGAACCACTAGAGCCGCAGCCACCAATCTGTACACAAACCCTAGATCCCCTTCCAAAAGCATTTATACAATAGTAAAATAAATAATACTAATCCTCATCCAAGAAGCCCTAAATTTTTCAATACTCATAGATTTCCGCCAAAACCTTCAGGAATCGAATTGAGCTTTAATTACAGTATGCAAAATTGCAATCAAATCAAATCGCCGTCAAACGATTGTTTCACCGGGAAAGCACAGATTACGATATATGCGAGAATAAATACTTGTATATATAATAAATATGAATTGTGTGTTAATTGACGGTGTTGCTTCGGGATGCAATAAAGAAAAAGATTCTGAGTTGTGGCCGCAAATTTTTGAGATCGAGATTTCAGGGCTTTTATTAACAGCTACTGAGATGTAATGTTTCAATGGAATCACTAAGTGCCCGTTCTCTTTGTCCTTTTTAAGTCGTTTTCTGTTTTCAATTTTTCAAAACAGTGAAAACGCGTTCTCTTTCCTATTTTCGAAAACACGTTTTTGAAAACAAAAAAAAAATTCTACTGAAAACAGAAAACATTGTTTTTTACGTTTTGAACGTTTTGTGTACAAAACACGGCAAAAGTTCCAAAACACGGAAAACGCACCAACAGTCTCTTCCTTCTCCCTTCTTCCAATCCCTTCGTTCTCTTTCTTCCAATTTCGTCTCTTCCCCCTTTCTTCTTGA
>CAIGRF010182836.1:18066-30597 GCA_903798235.1 Fraxinus ornus
ATTGTTTTTATATTTAAATTATGTAATGTAATAAAGTAAGTTTGTTTTTAATTTTAAATAAAAACAAAAGATTTAAATATAGATAATATGTAATTTTAAAAAATATTACTTAGCGGGACAAATTTTTTTTTTTTTTTTGGATTGTAAATGAAGAAATTTGTGCTATTTAAATTAAAATTGTCTGGCATAATAATTTTGTTAAGATGATTTTTAAAATTTATATACTGTTTATTTGTCAAGTATTATTTTGAAATTTCCTAAAGCCCCACACGAAAGGCCAAACCTCCGAGCCTCCTCATGCAGAGGGCGCAATCTCCGCACAAGGAAGCTGGGACCTCCGTACACGGAGGCCATTTCCTCCGCGCGCGAAAGCTGGTGCCTCCGCGTGCGGAGGCCATTTCCTCTGCGTGCGCGGAGGTCCGTTTCTAATTTATTATTTTATTTTTATTTTTTTTCATATTCAATAAATATAAATATAACCTCTCCATCTCTCTCCCTTCTTCTCACCAAGCAATAATCACCAAACAATACCTAAGTCTCCAACCCATTTCTTCTCAGACGCAAGAAGCAAGGTAAAGGAGAGAGAAGGAACTCCGGCTTCCGCACGCTGAGGTTGGAACCACCACGTGCAGAAGCCCTAATCCTCCGCGTGCGGAGGTTTGGAAACCTCCGCACGCGAAGGATTAGGGCATCCACCGCGAAGGTTTGGACCTCCGCACGCGGAGCCCCCTGCCTCCGCGTGCAGAGGTGCTCGCCTCCGCACGCGGAGGTTTCACTTTTTTATTTTTATTAACATGTTAATTGTTAAAGACAAATTTATGTACCCGTGGTAGTTTAGGCCTGCTTATTATTTTTGTTTATTATATACTCAATTGCTTTTATTGTACTGATATGTATTTTATAATTGGTCTTTGGTCTCTTTACAGGACAGACAGTGCTTTGAAGTTCACTTGGTTCTTCTCGAGTTATGTGGTAAGTTCACAATTGATTTTCTTGTAAAATTTTATTATGTACATATAAGGTGCTTGACAATCTTGTTCTTGATCCTTTGCTTTATATGCAGTTTCATATTGGTTTTTGCGTCTTGGCTGCCATTGCTCCTCCCATCATTTTTAAAGGAAAATCTTTGACGTAAGTTCTTATTGTCGTATTTGGTTTAAAGACAAATGTGATGCAACTATGATGGGCTTCTGTTACTCGAATGCAAGCGAAAAAGGAAAAAAAAGGGGGGGAAAAGAAAACTTAAAATGTTGCAAGCGAAAAAGGAAAAAAAGGGGGAAAAGCAAACTTAAAATGTACAGAACGAAAATAGCATGCAGTTCTGAAGAATAATTAATTGTGCAGAAAAATTAAACAGAAAAGAAGCCCATCCTATCTTGTGTTTTCTATTCTGTGTATTGCATGCTGATGTGCTTCCCAATTTCTTTCTTTTGACAGTGGAATCTTGCCTGCAATTGACGTTTTAAGTGGTAACGCTTTGGTTGGGGTAAGCTTTTTCAGATCATATGGTGTTTCAAATTGCTTTTAGTTATCACAACTTTTTAGATTCTGCTGAAATCTTACTTATTCAAAAAAGTTTTAAATTCAACAATTACTTAATATTGAATATTTGTATTGTTCCAAAAAATTAAAATCTTGGATATATTTTCTTCTCAATGATTAGCAATCTTTGTGAAAATGCATCTATGAAGTTTTATCCTTTTTTGATTGTAATTAATGTTTATGATAATTATTAGATTTCTGTATGTTATAAGAAAAACTGCTATTGTTTAAATTAAGATGAAATTTGATAGAGGAGAGCATCCATGTTCAATATGGTTAAGACTTGTTAAATTAAAGTTGGAGAATATTGAAAGTTTCAGACCAACTTGCATTTTTTGACATAAATATCAGACGTGAAAATTTGATGCTTGAGTAATGTCATTTCTTGTGCTTCCAAAAATTATTGAGTATACTATATAATTGCTTTTACTGAGTGGCTTCAATATACTAAGGTTTTTTGATTTTACCATTGTTCTTTATGGTTTAGTTTGATGTCTTGTGTTGCTTTAGTTGAAAATGTAAGGTTGGTTTTAGCTAATAGGCAAAGTTATAATGTTTCTAGAGATTATGGCTTTCATTGTCACCTAGTTCCAAGGTGAAATTACTGTAGTACAATCTTGTCATGTTAATAAAGAAGATTATATAGCAGCAATACCATTAAATAAAAAAACTATAGGTATTTGTATTGGTTTATATTTTCTTTTGCTTCATCCTAAATTATAACACTAAAAAAAGATTAATTATAATCAATTGAAGTGGTTGAAGTTATGCTTGTGTCTAATAGTGTTAAAATTTCTCGAGAATATACTAATCCGTCTACGCGATTTTGTCTTCACAAGGAATGGACTAAATAAACTCAAATGATGTTCTTTCTGAGAAATATATATATATATATATTATCATCAAAATTCAGTCAATTGCTTCCAAGTTTTTCAATTTAACTTCAAGAAGACATTTGTGAAATGATTGTATAAAATAAGTCAGGTGATGAATTAATGCTGCGACCTTATTATCACTTCTGTAAATTTCAAAAGCTTCGAAATTTTGCAAAAGTTCATTAGCTTCGTCCAGTATAAGCATTCCTTCTTACAGTAGGAAAAGCAGTGCTCATTGCTTTCCTACTCCAACATCTGAAGCTGAAATTATTTCATCCCCTAATGTGAAGCTCTTCTCATTCAACAAGTTAAAAAATGCACCCAGAAATTCTCGACCTGATAGTTTTGTCAGAAGAAAGATTTGATTATGTTTTCAAAGTTCAGAGTGACAGAACACTTTTACTGCTGCAAAAGCCGGATGTGAAATGATCGTTGCTATGAAGAATTTGAAGCCTCAGGGTTTCCAAAGGCACGCAAAGTGGTTAGTATGTATTTTCTTTGTTTTGATATGGGTTAAATTAATTAATCATAATTTTGTCATGCCTATTTTAACAACCAGCCAACGATTTGCAGACAAAAATCAATTATTTGGAGAAAACTTCATCATAGGAATATGGTAAAACTTATTGTTTATCGCTGTGAGGGTGACAACCAAATATTCGTGTATGAATTCATGCCAAAGAGAAGCTTGAACAACCATCTTTTCACAAGTACGTATTACATTTTTTTTCTATGAAAAACTTTTTAATGATTTTATCAAACACGTGTTAGTACTTATTTGGTAACCTCGTGTTATTATTAACTGCATGTTTATCATAATTTTCCCTTCTTGACATTTGGTTGAAATTTACAATTTTCTGCATTCATTATTAGTCCTACTCCTCAACCTGGTCCCACCTTTCTTACCTATTCTTTTAGGGAGCTAAATGGTTTACATTTGCTACATTTTCTTCTTCCTACTGGTACATATTTTATATCTTGTTTTTGGTACTTGGAAAATTCAATGTTTCTTCTTGGATATATATGAAGCCATATGCTAAAAGTGATAGTATTATTTGTAATAGAATTGCAAATAATGAAAACATTTTTGGACCTGATCTATATTGCATAAAGAAACTAATGTGCACTAACAAAATAAGCTTAATTTTAAAACAAGCATCAAATCATTTAAAATGAAATCATTTCAATTTTGCCAAATAATTGACCTATTGGTGTAAAAAGGTCTGCCCATCATCTATTTTCCCATTTTTCTTTGTCCACTTCTGAATACTGTTAATGCTTGACACAGACTTATAGATGTTCTAAAATAGTATCATAGTGTAATAATGGTTATAAGCAACAGTTAACAATTGGCCTCATTCAAGTATATGGTGTTTAGAGAAGCTGTTTAAAAATTGGAAGATAGAAGGAACATTGTGTGGTATATAATGAGTGACTGTTCAAACAATACAATGGCTAAGCTTTAGGAAGAACTAAAGGAGGAGGGCCAATGGCAAGGAGCTATAGTAGTGCAATGACTATGTTTAAGGTGTAATTAAGACACTGAGCTTTTTTCCAGACATGACAGAAGACTGGGTGTCAAAAATCTTGAAAACTATATATCAGTAAGAAGAAAGCTAAAAGGCCATCTAAGAAACAATATTAAGAGCATATGACAAGTTCTATTACTGTCAACATTAAAGGAGAGAAAAAATGCATAGGATAGCTGAAATAATGGAATGGAAAATGAAACCTTTAAATTGTCAAGTACATTAAGGACAAGAAAAGCCATAGAGTTTTAATAAGGGATAAAGATATAAAGAAGAGGTGAAGATTCAAAATTTGTTTGGAAGACTGTTGCATTAATATTTGTTCACAATTATTGGATAGGAGAAGCTATTAACCTCAAGCAGAGCATAGACATCTTGCTACTTTGCTTCACATAGTTCTATGTCTTCGCGTATAGTTGGTGTTTGTCTATCTTAATCAATTGCTGCTGAGAATATATTGAGGGAAATGGATATGCAAAAAATACTGAAAGGATTACCTTCTGGTAGTCATGGGATATGGAAAATGAAAAGAAAGATTTTTTAGAAGAGACCAAAAGTCGAAATGCTCTTTTATCTTGTGTTTTTGTAGCTATACACCAACTGTGGTTGTTTCTTCACAGTCAAACCCAAGTTCATCATCTGTTTTTACTGTCAATACCTCCAAAAGGTTTCGATTTAAATAGAAATGCTAAGGTAAAATAGATTTTCGGGATTGTTTTTAGTCTGACATATGAGTTCCCATTTTAGAAATTATTTTAAAATTGTCTAAACCTAAATCACCTTTGCAAAGATCTTAGTTTTTTGGATATTGAATACCTAAGCTGTATTGCTCTTTTTGCCGAATTACTATACTTATATGAAACGTTTATTCAAAAAAGTTTCAACAATATTTGTCATTATTCAAATATTGAATTTGAGAATGTAGGAATAGGAACTTGAGTTAACTGAACAAAAAAAAAATTTATTTCTTAATATAAATTAATTGTTATAAATTGAGCACACTATAGGAGATATTGGAGTTTCCCATGGTATTCATAAGGGAGCAACATGGCAGCGCTTGAGAGTTTAAAATGTGGATATACTTTCTATTTTCTGACAGAAGCACCCAAGAAGTTTACTGGAGGGATTTACTCAGACTCAAGTCAAGGTAATTTTATGATTTTAAACATTGCAGTTTCTTAAGTTTTGCCCTAAATCCCACCCATATTAATGCCATGTCAATATTTATTTTTTTCTGATTTCTTAAGATTTGTAATGCACCCAGTTAAATTTGAAATCCTTACATTTAAAAGACAGTAACTTGGATCAGAGGCAACTGAATAGATGTTCTCAATTCTTTTATAATCTAATGTATGATGTTAAAACTTGAGTTGATTTTATCTTGCAGGAAATTGATTTGAAGAATCACAAATGGGATCACTATTTCATTTGTGTGGGTAAGAAATTAATCTGCTGTAGTTCTTGAACATATACTGGAGTAATATACTTGTGTATATCTCTTGATTGGTCTCAACTCACGGGCAAACTAATGGCAGTGGTCCATTTCTTGGTATTAAGCTAACATTCGAAAAATGGTTTGCACTGTTTTACAATTGTCATTGCCAAATCCTAATCTACAAAACTGAATAATTTGCGATGTTGTGGATTGCAGGTGTCGCGTGTGAGTGGAGAGGTGTGATGGCGTTTCGAGATGAGTTTCATGAATATTTAATGAAATGTCATCTTTTTTTAATTTTAACGGTTCTTTATATAGCGGATAAATTACATATACGGTCATTGAAGTTTGGATAAATATCATTTGGATCAGTAAACTTTAATTTAGTTTTAAATTTTACAGATCTTTTGCTCTTTTTTTTCGCTTTCATACCAAACATGAGTTTTACATTATTACTAGAAATCATTTACTCTTCCAATTACCTAGGTTTCTACGCTAATAAAAACATAATAAGTACAAAACTCATGCATCGCACGAGGCGCCAACTAGTATAAAGGAAAAGAAATCAAAGGTAGGAGGGAAGGAATTTTATTGTCTAACATTAGAAGGCAAGAATTCTCCACCTTTTACAATCGAGTTGGACCGGATAATCGATTTTAGACCAAATGCTGAAAGCTGAACCGGTTTGGTTGTCCTTCACAACATGGGCCATATCTCTTGAATTCTTAGGTTATCCTAAGGGTAATTATAATATTCACATCTTAATTTTTATTTCTTATACCACATATTAATTGTACTTAAAATTATTAATTTTTACTCATTATTATCCTCACGATTTTTCATTCCATTTTTATCCTCAAACTTTCCACTAGTTAACACATTTTGTAGTTGATAACAGTTTTATGTTCAAAATTTCTTTGAAATGAAATAAAACAACTTATTTTTATCATATTTTTTTTAAAAAAAAAATATTCTTCCGTCATTTCAAAGCACAAAAACAAAATATTTGATATAAATCATTATTAAGGAAGAGACGTATTAATTAATAGAAGATTGAAGATGGGAATTAAAAAATTAAAGAAATAATTGCTACAAAAATTGAGGAGCTTAACTACAATTTAAATGATGTGTATTAGATAAAAATTTGTGGTGGCAATATAGACCATATTTGAGCCTCATTTTGTAGAAAATGTGTTTTGAAGTAAAAAAAGTTTTTGGAGATTGTGTGGTTAAAAAATAAAGAAATTTTTTTGACTTACATGTAAAACTATTTTATAAAGAATGTATGTTTGAAAATGAATTTGAAAAAAATGATTTTACTATTTATACACTAGGGGTATACACCCTGTCATAATACGGGTGCCAAAACTCAATAAAAAATAAACAAAAATTGTGGTCCCTCCTATTGTGAGGGAATGTAACAAATTGAAAAAAAATGAGTTTTTGAATTATTAATAAATTTGGCATTTTGATTTTTAAATAGTAGTAAACCTGATTTTCATTTTCTTAATTGTTGCATGGAGTCTACCTTTAATTTATAAGATAAGGGCATTCCTAGCACCTAATATTATCCGTACAATCGTGTTTATAAAACCTAACTCGACTATTGATCTTATTTAATTAAAATAATTTTCCTTTAACATAAATAATATAACTACATGTTTAAAAGTTATTCTACTTCTCATATTTATAAAAGAGTAATATAAAATAAGGAAAAGAAACTTTATTGTTATTAATTATTTCATTTCTTTTTTGGTTGTAGATTTGGTTATAAAATATAAATAAATAATTAAACGTGAGTAATTATAGAAACTTTCATTTCCCATATATTTTATAATGTCATATCTTCCTTTTCTAATTTGTTTATTCCATATGTGTCAATCATATAATTTACACTCGTTTCCCTTCTACATATATATTTCTTAAAGTAAAATTAGATCATTTGTATCGTTTTTCTTTATTCCTAATTGTTTATAAACAAATCCAAATTTTAAGGCTAATTGTGGCCACTATCCCATCTATTACCCCCCATTATACTTGTATCTCCAAACTTTATTTATTTGCATTATTGTACCCAACATTCATTCGTCTGTTTCACTCCTTAAAGTTGATTAAGTTAACGTGAAAATACAGATTTAGCCTAAGTGATAAGTGCATTTTATGCGCTTATTCGCTTTTGTTCTTATTTATTTATAAATGAGCGATTATCTATTCAATTTGTGTAAATTATGTTAACTGTAGGAAAATTCCAACTTGGATACAATTTATGTGAAAAGATGCTATTTGGAGCTTAGTTGGAGTTTATTTGAAACAATTGAGGATTAACCGAATTGCAAGAGATCACTTGGAAGTATTAATGGAGTATTCGATAAAAATTCATATGTTTCGGAAGTTAAATTCAACATTTGAAAAGTTTAAGGACTAAATTTCAAACTCTGAAACTTGTCTCGGGTCAACTATTATCATTTTAGAATGAAGATGACATAATTACAAATATTAGAAGATGAAGGACTAAAATCACATAAGAAGAGGAATCCAATTTAAAAAGGATTTTGTTCCATTTTATTACTTAAACTCTTTGGTAGAAATCAATTTGAACTACTCTTATGTGGAAATCGAGTTGAATAAGAATTTTGTCTAAATCTTGTTCTATAAATGCATACCTTAATTTAATAATTAAAGGAGCTTGCTGGATTTCATTAGACAGATATTTTTAAGCCGAGACCAGGGGGATTTATTGTACATATATTATTCAAACCAAAAGGATGAAAAATCAAGAAATTAATCAAGAAGATTTTACAAGAAGAGACGGATTCTTGGTGTAAGATCTTTATCTTTTCTCATTTTTCTTTAATACCGATGATGTACTTTAATTTTTTCTCTTATTTTTATCCTCAAATGATGTGTAATTAAGTAATTAGTTAGGATGAATGATTATATCCTAGTTTTGAACCTTAATTTTGTTTCAAAAGTTTTAAATCTCCAATTAATTTTGTAAATTGTTTTTCCTTCCAATCTTAATGTTTGGATTAACTAGTCACTAACTCTTTGATTTTGTGAGCAATAATTATGTAGAGATGTGGATTATTTACTTAAACCATGTAGTAAAAAATGGGAACTAATATAAAAGCGTCGAAACACATTTTCTAGTTAATACAGCCGCTATGGATTCTTAAACATTTAATGTGTTTATAACTAAGGTATATCCGGATTCATGTATATATATGAAATTGACTTAATTAAATAAAATTAATTTGAACTCGAGAAAAGTAAATTGAATACGTTAGAAGAACTCATAAGAGTAAACATAATCAATTATTATAAAATTGGTAATTGAAAGAAAAATGCTATGGTGAAATCATGAATCATAACACTTAAACAATCAAAATAGTCACTTTATTGTTTTCATATTTTTAAAATAAAAAAATCACAAAAATAAAATAAATACTTTCTATTTGTTTTCAATCAAATTGAAGTTAAGAATAATTTAATCAACAATTAGGTAGTAGTCTTTATGAGAAAGATATTTAAATTTATAGGTCAACTTCATTACTTGTTACGATCCGTACACTTGTTTGATAAAATGACAACAAGTTTTAGGCGCTATTGCTTGGGACTATTTTTATTTAATATTGGTTTAAATTATTTCTTGTTTTTGTTTGATTTTTTTTTTTCAACTGACTACTTGTTTTTCTTTGTTTCTTTGTCAGGGAACGAAAAGAAGCAACAGAGCAGCAAAATATGCATGATATGATCTAAACAAAAAAGAACATGTAGAAATCGAGAAATCAATCATGAAAGAGCCAAGCGAATTAGTGGTATTCAAAGAAGATGGGATTAGCATGCAACCCTCTAATTTCATTTATTTTGTGATTAAAGCCGATGAGGAGATTGAAGTATTATTAGTTGAGTTCGAATCGGATAATTTAAGCAAGTTGTACCATATTTAAGAGGTCAAACAATATCTTGGAGGGCGTGTAAAGCGTGATGCAAAAACAATTTAATCAAGCTAAACAAGACATCCAAAGCTTTATTCACATTTCCATGAAAAACCATTGTCCAAAGTCAAGTTTGAGACTATAAATCAAAAACTAATGGAAGATAACCATTTTTCTAGCTTTGAACTTTAAACTTTTTTCTTTTTATACATTGCATATAAAATTTAGTATTGCAATTAGACCTAAGAAAGTTTTTTCAATTTTTGTATATATATATAAAGTTAAGGTCATAACTAGTTTACAATCATCATTCCTAAATAAATTAGCATAAATTGGCATGTGAATATATTAATAATTATTTTGATTGTTTGTTTTCAGGCATAATGGAAATATTTTACAAAACAAGCAAAAAAAAAAAAAAATGATAGTGAATGAAGAGAAAGATCAAGTGCTACATGAAAAACATCATATACATGATGAGTATAACTAACTCTTCTTTAAGCCCATTTTGTGTGCACATTGAAGACAGTGTATATTTTAAGTTTTGGGGTGTAGATTAGTTAGTAAGTAATATTGTTTGTGTCATATTTTTTAAGGAAAAAAAAAGTGAAAAAGTTGAAAATTTTTAAAGATATTTTCTTATTTTATATGTAAATGTATGAGTTGGAAAGCCTTGCACACTAATTGAAATTATTTATATTTCATAATTTATGAATAGGTGATGCGATTTTTTTTTCTTTTTGTTAATTTGGTACTTGTTGATGTGAGATCGTATTATGTTGGGCACAATAGTTGACAAATATTTATTATATAATTTTGGATTGACTATATAGGTAGAATAGGTTGAATAAACTATGTCTTTGTAAACCAAGATCATAATGTATATGGCAACCACTTAACCTATTTAAAGGATAAGTTTGGGGGGTGGTTGATCCGTTGTTGGAAGATATTTAGATATGTGTTGATTCTTGCATGTTGAATATTTGTGTGGAATGTTTTGGTTAACAAATAGAGACTATGTAGTAACTATCCACTATGGAGCCAGTTTGAGTAATCTAGCCCTATTGATAACTAATGTTCGGGAGACAATCTATCAGAGAAGAAGGCTGCCTGCAATGTAGAGTGAAAACAACCTTCGAAAACCAAAGAAAAGATCGATCTTAAAAATAGAAGAATGGACACAATGAAAAAAAAAATGAAAAATGTACCAAAGTGTGTTGAGACAGTGATAAATAACTATAAGCATTGTTTCTGTTAAGCCTTGAATACTATTTTTTTTGGAATTTAGACTTTTGGTGATGGTTATTATCCAAATTGAAGTTTGGAGGATGAGATATTTAAACTTAAAAGAGAATAATCACGTATTAAGGTAGTGACTTTCATTGGTGAAACCCAACCAGACTTGAATGGGAAAAGAAAAGAGTGTTGTGTAATCAATCTTATAATAAACACCTCGAGAACGTGATTAAAAAATAAGTTTGAGAGTGTATCTCACAAGAGAGTAAGGAAATATTAGACTATTAATGGTCGAAAAATAACTAATTTTGAAATTCATGATAATTTGATTGACTATGTACCAACACACTCGATCAAGCTTTGAACAAGTAAATAATTAGTTTTGGTTGCATTACTTTTGATTTTTTTTTTTTTGTGAAATATTAAACGATTTCAATACTTGATACGAATTCGGCAAAATTATCTAATACATTTATATTTTTGTTTGTTTGCTTGTGTGTTTAGTAGATAGTCTTGTTCAGGGCGAATAAAAGTTTAAGTCCAGGGGTATTTAATAAGTGCATTTTATGCATTTTTTGGACTTTTAATTGAGCAATTATCTACTTAATTTGTGTAAATTATATTATTGTTGGAAAATTCCAACTTGGATACAAATTAATGTAAAAAGAGGTTATTTGGAACTTAATTGGAGTTGATTTGAAGCAACTGGAGATTAGCTGAATGGCAAGAGATCAATTGGAAGTATTAATAGAGCATTCGGTAAAAAATCATAAGTTTTAAAAGTTAAATTCGACATTTGAAAAGTTTGAGGACTAAATTGCAAACTTCAAAACTTGCCCCGGGTCAACTATTATGATTTTAGAATGAAGATGAAAAAATTACAAATATTAGAAGAAAAATGATTAAAATCACATGAGAAGAAGAATCCAATAGAAAAAAAAAATTGTTTCCTTTTATTTCCTAAATTCTTTGGTAGAAACCAATATAAACTCTTTTGTGAAAATCAAGTTGAACACGGATTTTGTTCAAGTCTTGTTCTATAAATGCATACCTTAGTCCAACAATTAAAAATGACTTATAGGATTTTAGTAAAAAATCAAGCTGAGGTTTAGGGGGATTCATTGTACATATATTATTCAGACCAAAAGAGGGAAAAAAAGAAGAAATTAATCAAGAAGCTAGGGTTTAAATGATTTCACAAGAAGAAGCGGATTCTTGGTGCAAGATATTCATCTTTTTCTAGTTTTTCCTTAATACCCAATGTACTTTAATTCTTTCTTGTATTTTTATTCTCACATGATGTGTAATTAAGTAATTAGTTATGACAAATGATTGTAACATAGTTTTAAACCTTAATTTTATTTAAAAAGTTTTAAATCTTCAATTGATTTTATGAATTGTTTCTACTTCAAATCTTAATGTTTGGATTAATTGACCACTAATTTATTGATTTTGTGAGCAATAATTACGTAGAGATGTGGATTATTTGTTTAGAATGCGTAATAAAAGCCGGGAATTAGTATAAAAGTGTCGGAACACCTTTTCTAGTTAATGCGATGTTATATGGATTCTTAGATATTTAATACGTTTAACTAATGTATATATGGATTCATATAGAGATATGAAATTGACTTAGTTAAATAAAATCAATTTGAACTCGAGAGGTAAATTGAATACGTTAGAAGAATTCGACTGAGTAAACATAATCAATTGTTATAGAATTGGTAATTATGGGAATATCTATTGTGAAGTCATGAATCCAACACTTAAACCATCATATAACAATGTTACTTTTATTGTTTTCATATTTTTAAAATAGAAAATCACAAAAATAAAATAAATACTTTCTATTTATTTTAATTCAAGACAATTAGTTTAGTATTTCTTGATTTTTCTTGTTTGGTTTTGTATTCCTATTGAACTATTTTGATTTCTTAATCATTAATGATATCGTAAGTTGCTTGTTGTGGTGTAGG
>CAIGRF010182860.1:0-11626 GCA_903798235.1 Fraxinus ornus
TTTGCCTACAAAAGCAAATGTTACACAATTGTGAGTAGAAATCCACTCATTTTAATCAATAATTAGCTTGTCTAGGTATTAAATAAGTGCGCAAAAACACACTTATCAATCCACAACTTGGACAACAGAGGAAAAGCAACGAAAGGATCGCAAGACACTTTCGCATATTCACCTTCATCTATCTAACAACATTCTTCAGGACGTCTTGAAGGAGAAGACAACAACTGCATTATGGTTGAAACAGGAGCAATTGTGCATTACCAAAGTCTGACCAACAAATTAGCTCTGAAGCAAATGCTTTATTCTCATCGCATAGCAGAAGGCGGATTACTGGAAGATCATCTAGCTGTGTTTAAGGAGATCGTCATTGATCTGGAGATGTTAAAGGTAAAATATGATGAAGAGGGGTTGGCCTTAATCCTGTTGTGCTCGCTGTCTGGTTCGTTTTCGTCATTTAGGGACACAATTATTGAAGATGTGTATGATGCATTGTTTTCAAAGGAGAAGATTAAGCATCTGGTTGGAGCTGGTTCCAGAGGTGATGAAGCTCTTGTGGTTTGTGGTGATCGATGAAGGGGCAAGTCAAGGGTGGATTTTAGTAAAAGGGTCTGCTTTTACTACAAGAGGAAATGACGCATCAAAAGGGATTGTGAAAAGTTGCAGGGTAAGGATAATTTTGCTGCAAATTATGGAAGGCAATCAGAGACTTCAGGTGATGTAGACATCACAGGTGACTTTGTAAGTGAGAGAGATCTTATGACGATTTCTAACGTGAAATCCAAGGCTGACGAAGAGTGGATTTTGGTTACAGCTTGTGCGTTCCATATGAGTCACAATCGTGATTTGTTTGAATCATATGAAAAAGTGACGCAAGGTGTCGTTATTATGGAAAACAACGAATCTTGTCGGGTAGCTGGTAGTGGGAGAGTCAGATTGAAGTTAGTGGATGGAACAATCAGAATATTTGGCCATGTTTGACATGTTCCAGACTTGAAAAAGAACATTATCTGGCTGAGTACACTAGATTGGAGAGGGTACATGTTCTTTGGTTTAGGTGGAGTCTTGAAGGTCCAGAAGGGTGTCCGTGTTATATTGGAGGGGCGGAGAAAGTCCTAGTTATACATCTTGCAAGGTTGTGTAGAATCAGGTACATGTTTGGTACCGTGGTGGATATACAGTTTGGTACAGTATCGTTGAGAGTTGGCTCTGGGTCTATTTTAGAGAATACTACTCTGTCGAATTTATAAGAGATATGGGTAATTTCGCTTTGCCACCACAATCTGCAGTTCCATTGTATTCAACGGCTATGGAAAGATCCATTGGAAATAGGTACGGCAATGCTGATCTGGATGTATATGCTTTTGGAGTTGTTCAAGGTGTCGAGTCTAGTCGGAGCCTTCAGTTAAAGCATTTAGTGGTGATTCTGCTACAGGGTATGTTTCGACCATGTTTGGTAAATTTTAATTTCGTTGTGAATTTTGGGAACTCAGGGATTGGGTTCATTTGTATCCGTGTTTGGATATGGTGGAAGAGGAATAGTATTTTCGAGTAATGGAGAGGTTTGGTTCAGGTTGAAGAGTCCAGTGTGTTACATCAAAATTTGTGTCAATGTAGATATTGTTGGGTTTTGTGACCCAAATTCGGTCCAAATTAGGAATATGGTTTCACATTGTGGAGTATTGGACTTAAAAATATCAAAATATGGTCCAAGAAGGAAAAAGACGGATTGACGGTGCTGGACTGTTGCATGCTTCTCGCTTGAGCGATAGGAGGAAAATTGAAACAGGGAGTCTGTCACCCGCTTGTCGCCAAGCTGTCGCTCAAGCTACAAGTTGTCGCCCGCTTCTCGCTCGAGCGATGGGCTGCGGATTTGTATCCTTCTTTTTCAATTTTATGCGATTTTTAACATAGTTTCCATATTTTAGGTTAGTTATAGGGTTTGGATAGGTCTCCTATAAATAGTAGACTCTTCATTCAGTTTGAACATTGCTGACAAAGTAGAAGTTGTATTTTCTCTCCATTTGTTGACTTTAATAAAATATTATGTTGATCTGCCAATTTCATCTTTTTCTTTGCTTTTCTTTTAAATCTTGTTCTTGTTTATTGATTGTACGATCTATAATTCATATAGCGCCATATCACCTCCTCAAATTCCCAATAATGTGAACAACCGTGTCCTAATCGTTTTTTTAAGAAAAAGGTTGAATTGCAAGACTTTATTTTTCCTCTTCAAGATTCATTCAAGTGGTCTCCAATTCAACCTTTCTCATATTGCCTTAGTCATTTTTTTTCTTCAAGTTTTCATTTGACTTTGGTCATTTTTCATCCTAAACTTCAATTTTGATGTCGAAACGTTCAACATCTTCAATGTTGGTCCCCAAAATTTAATAATCATTCGAAATTAGTCTATGTCAACTTTTGAAAGCTTGCAATTTAATTTCCTAACTTTCCAAAAGTTAAATTTAACCTTTGAAACTTGTGGTTTTCTTTGAATGACTCTCTTTACTTCTAATAACTTCCATGCTATTCGGTTAGTCTTTAATTGCTCCAAACCAACTATGAATTAGCTCAAAATCGCCCCTTTTTCATGCCAATTATATCCCAGTAGGAGTTTTCATACAATTAAAATATTTTACACAAAATTAAGCAAATATCCTCTCAATATATAATAAATAATTAAGAATAGAAGCCCCAAAGAAGAACAAAATATGTACTTATCAATTTGCAAATAAAAAGTTTGAAGGTCCAAACTAATTTACACTACAGAACGGACCGTGGGAGAAGTTGTTTACCATTTACCACAGAGCTACCGTTCGCAACTGCATGGTGATACCTGGACCCACTTTTTATATCTTTATCGGATCATATAAAGATCAGAATAAATTGCAAGATCAAGAATAAATCTTGTGGTAGATCATAACATTCACATAGGTAGACATTGCAACCAAGATGACTTTTTCCCATAGGTCAGAGGATAACCATTGGGTATTGATGCCAATTTATGCTACCCAAGATCAAGAACCATAGGGGGTTTATAAGACAGCCTAGGTAGGAGACCAAGCTCTCATGGTCTGATCAATGCTGACCATACTAGCCAATTGGAATCCACAAAAGACACATGAAGGCTCAAGTATCAAAGTACAATCACCAGTTGATTGATAAGGTAACAATGGTGTCGGATCTCTAATGCCTATATAAAGGGTCACCATTTGAGAGGAAAATTGAAAACTTGGGAAGTAACTTCTGCTCTTTCATATGAGAAAGTACTTAGTGCACAGTGTTAGGATAAGTTATACTTAACAATTATTCCTATGTTTAGGGAATTAAGAAGATTATGGAAGGATACTCTTGATACTAAGTGTTAGGTTTTAGTGAATTTTGTAATTGGCTTGTTCTGTAGACAAAAGGACGTGAATTGATAGATGATAAAAGTTCAAGGAGTAATGTGAAAATATGTCAAAAGTTAGTTGAATAGGTCCAGGGTTTCGAGTTTGGAACAAACGAGAAAATGGCGTGAATTTTCGCTGGACTGTCGCCAGGTCATGACTCGAGCTAAAAAGCAGAAACTCTGTCGCTGGACCGTTACCCCTCCTTCGCTCGAGCGACACCCTGTCGTTAGCCTTTCGCTCGGGCGACAGCTTAATACGAAAAATTTTATTTTCGCATTTTAAATACTTTTTTCTTGGCCCATGGTTTTCTTGGCCTATCTATAAATATCAGAACACGTCCAAAACGAAATTCTTAAGGTTGATCATTGAGAGAGCTTCATCTGTGAGAGATCTAGTGATTACTTCTTTCAACCTTCATCTTGCTTGAGTATTTTGGTCAGAAAAATATCGAATCTAATATCCAAATACCAAAAACCAACTTCTTACATATCTGTCAGAGAGTGCTGAAGATCAAGGAAGGCGATTGGAGTTCCAGTCTGTGAAGAACGGGTTGTTCTTCGTGATTCACAGGAGATAGACGATTCTACCAAGTTAGAGGCTGTTGTAGGATAGCAGAGTTCCAGGAGAGCATTGGTTGTTGCAGCTGGAATTTGTGCAGGGGAGCACAGAATTCAGGAGAGCTGTTGAAACTGCAGTCAGGAGATCAGACAGTTCGTGTCGTCGTCTAGTCNTTGCAACTGGAATTGGTGCAGGGGAGCACAAAATTCAGGAGAGCTGTCAGAATTGCAGTCAGGAGATCAGACAGTTCGTGTCGTCGTCTAGTCTGGTAGACTGTAAGTGCTGAATCGTTTATAGTGGATTGACTGGCAAAGCGCCCGAAGTTTTTTCTAGTTGGGTTTCTCCGTGAACAATTCTTGTGTTCTTTAGTGCTTTATGTTTTACTGTTTATTGTATAAATTGCGGTAATTTAACATAGGAAATATTGGATTGTTTGGTTAACCATCTAGAAAAGAATTAAAAGTGACTTGTTTCTGTTTTATTCATATTTGTCTTTAATTTCGCATTGAATACCTATTCACCCCCATCTAGGTATTGTTAGGGTCGAACTTGCGTTATTTCACTAAGTTCATTTTTGGGCTCCATTTTTTCAAAATTCGCTTTCAACCATGCATTCTCCTATAAAACAAAATTACACATAAATTTTTTTTTTTAACCACACATTCGCAAAAAAAATTATTATTCAACACATTTTAGGTCTCAAACTGGGTTAAATCACCTATATAAGTGTAAATTGTAGTTCGTTTAGTTGCTCATATTTGAAGTAAACACATATGTGAGAATCAAATGTATTAGGAAAGTTATTGAGTGGGTACTATTATCTTGATTTACAAAGACGTTGTATAGTTAAAAATATCATGTTTATTGATTGGAAAAGTAATTTTTTTTATAGTATTCTACTATTGAAGGGTCAAAACCACGATTCATGTCTTCTATGTAATAGCTTTTCGCTTTTCTTTACTGACTGCATGATATCAATGGTATTAGTTTCGATTCATGTAAGGGGTTGTTTGAGAATTTGTTTTAAATAAGTTGGTTGTAACCAACGATGCCCAATTATATAAATGAGATACAGTAGTTGATTACGAGATTTCAAAGGTCCAACACAATCTCTACTCCATGAGAATATAATAGTAGTATATTTAGTTGCTCTGAATGACAAATAAAAAAAAATGAGTTCTTGATTGTTGGGGAAATTTGATTTTGAAATGGTTGAAAATTTAAAACCCTTCAATCCTACATTGGAAAACGATACGGCAACTATTTAGTCCAAGTACAGTAAAGCTTCAATAAAATAATAATGTTGGGATCGAGAAAAATAGTTATTTTAGAGGAGTTATTAATTTATCAATAAATACATAATTTATTATAATTTATAAAGTATTTTATATTTTTTCTTCTAAAACTCATTTTCAACCACGCATTCTTACAATAAGACACTGTTTAATGGCCATTATACAAAGAAATTGAGGGAAATTATATTTTAAATAGTGATTTTTTTGAAGAATATGAGATTAAAATAGCAAGGAAAAATTTTGAATTTACGTGTAAAATATTTTATTGTGTGAACGAGTGATTGAGAAAGTCAAACAAGAGCTAAAATATTTTGTACGTAGACTTAAAATCTTTCTTACTTTTTAACCATACATTCTTTAAAAAGTCACTATTCCAAAACTCATTTCTCAAAAAGAAAAAAAAAAAAAAAAAACTCTTTTAATGGGCATCAGACAAGGACTTAATATGTAAGCACACAAAAAAGGCACAAATATATCATGCTGATATGTGAGATTTTCATTTTTGTTTAAACTGTAATTTCTTGCCCCCTTTTCTTCCTCGTCTCTACGGTTGTTTTTTTCTCCATTTTTACACGCAATAACCATTCCACTTGTTTATTCTATTTCCCACACAATCATCCATATTGTGAAGCCCTACTGTTCCACCGATACCCAGCTTCTGGTCTTATTCCTCTCTATATTCATTCCTGTTGCCCACGGAAATCTTTTCATTTCTTCCACTAGGTTTTCTTCCAATCCCTAATTTCATTGATGGATCTCATAAAGAAACATAGTCGCCTATTATGTATCAATAATAATGTCACTACTTTCAAATCTCATTAATCTTAATCTCTTCGACTCTACAGAAAAAATTATTGTTGAGTACATATGGTGAGTTTTTCTTCATTGGCTTTATGGGGTTGCTATGTTTCTTGATAGTATAGGATTCTCTATTTTCATCCGTTCAATTTCTTCTCATGCATTTTGTGTGAAAATGTGTGCTTTACTTGACTCTTTGGAATTTTATGTGTTCCTTTAAAAGATAGCTCTTAATATGTTGATCATCAAACTTCTATACGAAGTTTTCTGGTTCCTCTTTGCTCCTTAGTATTTATGTTCTTCAATTTTGGTAATTTATCAAAGAAATCTTTCCCTATCAAAAGATATGATGGAAGCAGAGTAGTGTTGAGAAGTAACTCCTTCAAGCAGTAACTTGTGTTCTATTTGGTTAAGTCTCAATGAGCTGTGGATGGCGTTCCTTAGAATTACAATAGTAGTTGCAAATATTAATGAGGTGATATGACTCAAGACAGGTAATCAATTGGTCGGGTCATGGAGTCCAAAACGAGGAAGTTAACATGCCAAACACCAAGTTACATGTTGGGCTAAGGAGCCAAGACGAAATGGTTCACAGTAATTCGAGCAAGTGTCTTGGAGCTGAGGAAGAAGCCTATGCGACCGTATTCGGAAAAAGGCATGCGATCGCATGCCTATATGTAGGACCAAAAGGCAGGCGTTCAACTTAATCTATGCGACCACATAGATTTGTACTATGCGGCTGCATAGTACATCCGACTGTAGAAATTTTCCTTTTCGCGAGTTTCCTTATTTCATTAGAGTTTTAATTTGGATGGATATCTTATGTAATCTTTTAGCATCAAATTCGTGTAGACTAAGGTTTTTATAGTTTCTTATAAATAGTTCCCATATTACTCATTGTAAAAAGAAGATTATTTTTTTGGGTGATTAATATCATAATTGAGGTTTCTCTCTCAATTGGTTCTTGATTAAACTTTTGAACTTATCAAATGTTTTCAATATTTGTGGCATTCAAAATCTTAGAATTTATCAAAGGATTAGGCAGTCTTTGTGGCGTTCATAAATCGAGGTTCTTGTTTCCGCATATCAGTGGGTCTAAGGTTTAATATATCTTAGGTTCTTGATTCGTGAGGCTCGGGTTCTGATTCTACCATTTACAACCTGAATTTGGACTTTCTCGACGTTTTCAAACTAATTTCGCGAGTTCCACATTCCTGGGCTCATGTCATGAGGACTTCCTGTTTCTACCTTCTTCATTCTCCTTTTATTCTTTATCAAAAAACAAAAAAGTGGTACTTGGATGCATCTCATAAATGGACTCATATGCTCTAGGCAAAGTGCATGTTTCTGGTGTTCTTCCAATCACAAATGTCAAGGTACCTATTCTGAAAGTTGTTGATCGCGAAACTGGTTGAATGTGATATATCAGTTGAAAATAAGGACGGAATCTTGAAATCCCAGATTTTCCACCTTATTTCCTCAATCGATGAAAGGTCTAAAAATCTAAGCTTCTTGGTAAAGTTTGCCTTCATTCTATTATACATCTATACTTTATCATTCAACCTTTCAGCTTCAGTTTGTCCATATTCCATCTCATCCTCTCAGTCCAATATAGAGGTATTTGATGGTGCTTTTATCTTTTGTTTTATTTGAAGCATTTGATCATTCTATTCACAATAACTTTAACAATTCTATTCCCAATAGAATGTACTTATAGAAATGCTTGCAGTGCACTTATTATTTAATAGCTTTTGCATTTGGTTTTTAAGAATTTAGATGGTGTGCTATAAGTCATTCTCTCATGATTCTTGCTTAATCTGTAAGACTGGCCTATTGTTGTGGCAAATCCAACCAATGGTAATTGGCATGTCCTTATACAATGCTCAAGGCTCTCAATTGATATATTCAAAAGTGAGCCGCCGAGTATAGGTGAGTCTAGAATTTGGAAAAGTGAGAGAGCCGATTGCGTCCATGGGATATTGCAGTATTCATTTGTTGGCTTCTAGAAAACCTCAATTACTTATAAATGTTTCTTGGAAGTTATATGAAGAGAAAAATTGGCACACAATGATCCAACACTATCTGTTGAAAAAGTATCAAGTTTACATGATATGCTATCAACTTATGTATGGTCTCTAACTGTAGAGTTTGTAAATTTGATAGTAATTTACTATACTGGAGTAGATCATTTGGGTTGCAGTTAAGCTTATTTTCACTTTAGAAAGTCACTATGAACATGCAATTTACAACCGATATGGTCACTTTACCAACTTGGCCATGTTTTAGGATATCATAGGGGTGTCATTTGGGGTTTTAGAATCCATAAATAGGACTGTAAGTCGTCATAAAAATTGAGTTTGGTTCTCTACGAATCTCATAAGAGTGTGGTTCTCAATCGATGGGGGACAACATTTAAATACTTTGTTTTGGGAACGAGAGCAAAGACCACACCTCTCAATTACCTTGAGACTTATGCCTTGAGCCCATGATCCTTAATAAGTTGAGGCGTAAACCTTGACAACTCACAGCCAAGGTGCAAGCTTTGAAGCAATTTACAAAGGCTTAACAAATCTCAAGTCATAAGTCATGGGCACTATTGGGCACGTGGATTACATGGCAAGATACGTTAGTACTCATGTAAGCCTATGTATCTTTCAAGGGATTTGACTATAGCTTAAGACCTAAGTATTGTACAAGTAATATTTAGCTATCTCATCTGCACCCCTGGGGGTATCATATTTCTTCATGGAGTTCATGGTATACTAGATTAAATACTGTTTATAGTCCCTTCACCAAATTTGAAGTAAAATCTTTGGAGCTCTTTTTTGCTATACGCAGACACTCGTATTCCAATTTTCATTTCACTAATCTACCCTTCCACAACCCTTCAAGGCAATTTGTATTGTATAATTTAGTATCGACTTCAAGAATTCAAGAGCATGAATAGTAGACAAGAAGATCGCGGTGGATGAGAGACAAAAACTTAAATATAACTGTGATGGAAGTCAAGCAAATAGTTTTTGGTTAAAATTTTATGATAAAATCTGAATTCTCTTAACCCCTGATGGAAGTATCACTCTATATGATAAATAGTTAAATGGAGTCTGAACACCATTTAGGGACCATACTACAACAATAGGAGCACATCTGAAACATCCTTCTTAACACACCTAATTACGTCTAACATGATAAACCTCTATAAAATAACTTTTCTTGGAAACGTAACTAGCAAGCCTTAAAACACAAATGACTTTCCAACCAATCCCTTCAGAATACTTCTTTCCATTTTTCTTTCTAATCTTTGGTAAGAATCTTAATTTTTAGATGCACGTAAAGATAATTGTAAATAGTTTCCTAGATTTCTGCTAGATTGCTTTGCTTAAGAATCTATGTACAGTTCTATTTGTCTTGAAATATAATGACCAAAGCTATGTTATCTAATTGGCAAAGTCCGTCTCTACAGATGAAAAACTGGGCAAAAGTGAAGAACATTAACAGTTTAAAAGATAAAACCTAGAATTCTCTCTCCATAATTTGGTTGGTTGCTTTTCATTTGCAGGCACGATTTTGGCCATTACATATTTTTTTTATCCATTCTTTCTTTTTAACAATTTCTCTTATTATTTGTGTTCCAGTATAATATAGGATCATGTGGCAAAAGCAATTCACCCAACCAGATTAAGAGCAAAAATTGAAGATGAAGACCGAAGAGATACATCTCAAGCTGGAATTGTATTCACTATTTTTGTAATTGTAATAGAAGATATAAATGAAACTCTACTATGGAAATTGATAGTAGTTTGTAAAGCTATCACTATCTGTAATATATCAACAATGAAATTTAAAGGATATTTGGACATTCGAGAGGTCCAATTCTCTCCCCAGATACTACAAAAGTTTGCCTGCTTTCCTTTCTCTTTTTCGGTGTTGGAAGAAAATGGGTCGTACATGTGGGCTGGCCCAACCCGATCTGGATTATAAGAGAGTGTTATTGGAGGGAAAAGTGGATGAAGTTGACAAAATTGAATTTGAAACTCAACTCCCCACAACCCACAACTTCCATATACAACTTCCACCACAAGAAAGAAAAAGAAGATACACAAAAATTCGTATGAAAATCAAGAGAGAAAAAGTACATGTAGGTGGTGGCTTGGTTTTGAAGTATATTTTGAAGTATATCTTCTCTAAATTGGTTCTTGGATTGTGACTATCAAATTCCTTCCATTTGTGATCGAATTTCCAACCAAGGAGTGAGTACAAAGCAGTGTAGGATACAAGCAAACAAAAGACGAGTAATTCAACCTTGTTTTAGTGGTTTCAAGTAAGTTTTACTATTTGGATTTCCATTAGAAGCATGCAATCATGTTTTACATTGGTATTAGAGCCTTAGAAGGTTGTTTTCTTGCTTAAGTTTATGCTGAAAATGGGTAGAAATGA
Source organism: Fraxinus ornus (assembly GCA_903798235.1). NCBI lineage: Eukaryota > Viridiplantae > Streptophyta > Magnoliopsida > Lamiales > Oleaceae > Fraxinus > Fraxinus ornus. The sequence goes on from CAIGRF010182860.1 coordinate 10,478, forward strand.
TTAAAACACATGTATCTTGTTTTTTCCAAAAGCTTGAACATCATTAATGGAAACTTTTGATATACTTCGTATAAATTCATGAAATCTGTATTGTATGTTCATGATATTAAGGAGGACATATTTGGAAAATCTCACTACGTTTGGATTTGTATTTCGGAAGAAAAATAGAACCTTAGTTGAGCAAACCAAAACTTCATCGCATGATAACTTCTTTTACGTTAAGTTCCACACTGCCCATTTTATATGGTTGGATAGATCTTTTCAAAAGCTTTCCAATGGTATAAAGAACATAATATTTTGCCTTAAATTGAAGTAGATATGGCCTACAGAAGTTTCGGCAGAAAACGTTTTTTTAGACGGTGAACAGTACCCGCGATGTTTTTTATTTTTATTTTTTTAAATAAAAAAAAATTAAACTGTTGCAGTAGAATTAGTTATTCCAAATCCAATTTTGAATAAATTGCATGTTGGTCCCCACACTTTTTGAATGTTGATTATTCTAAATGCAATTTGAGAAATTGTATGTTACATATTGGTCCTAATATTATTTCTGGAAGTTCATTTAAATCAAGAATATTTATTAAGTGATATTTGCCTAGTGGAAACTAATTTTTTTTGTGCTCTCATTTTTCAAATGGTAAATACTTCGAAAGTATTTAATATACCACATTTTCTATACATTCATAAGTGGTGTGAATCTTGATTAGGTTATGTGATCCATTGTGACTAGTTTCCAATTCATGTGCTTGACCAGATATGGCTGGATCAATGCGTACTTTTAGCATCCTTAAAGGAAAAGCTAGAAGAGCACGGGCTGTGGAACGTGTTGAAAAATTACGTACTTATAGAAACTATGAAATGGATCCACGACATAACCAGTACAACACATAAAATATCTCGAAGCAATGTGTCGAAAAGTGAGACATTTGGGACAACCTATATGTGAGGTGGAAAGTATATATCATCTAATGAGGACATTTCCTAAACATGGCATGATGTTGCTATTGAAGTTTTGTATAATTTGTCACCTCTGAGCTACAATTATTTGATCAGGATCTTGATCAGGAAATGGAATTCAAAAAATGAGAATTTTATAATTAATTTAGATATGTATGGTTAGTTCAGATTGTCGAACAATATCTATGTGAA
>CAIGRF010182861.1:5011-20533 GCA_903798235.1 Fraxinus ornus
ATACTAACCCCATATGCTTTCCACCGCCTGCATTTTTATTCCAAGAACCTAACATCGACTGCATGACCATTAAGGCAATGGAATCTGGATCTGACCAAGATGCCCCTTCAAAAGCAACTGCAAATTGCGCGAGAGGAATGTCATCATCAAGCATCCTAACCTGAGTTTTTCACGAGAGGTCACAATAATGAGAATGTAGCCCTTAGAGACCATCAAGCTCTTAAAAAAGATAGGGATACCTCTGAGCCCGTGAAGATTGCAGGTTGTTTAGCAACTAACTCAGATGCTGTGGTTGTATCTGTCGACAACTTTGTAAACAATTTTTTCACCTGCTCAACAATATCCTCGTGCTTGACAGCGCCAGAGGCAGCAATCACCTATGATAAAGCCACAGAGGAAAAGTCAATAGTTGATCAGCAGCGAACAACCAGTTATTAAGGCAGATACACCACCACTCCAAAAACTAGCTAAACTTCCATGGAAAAATACCCACCATCCTTGGAGCAGTATAGTGTGTTGATATGTAGTTTCTTAGATGCTCTTTGCCAATTGTTTTGATGTTTTCAGCAGGCCCAAGAATTGTTCTACCCAGGGGCGTGTATTGAAATGCAGTGGCGTGTAGATGATCGAATATAACTTCTTCAGTCTGACCTTCAATCTACAATAATCATGAACATACAAATAGAGTACTCACAAGTAGACACTAAGCATGAGAACGGTGCACCATAAATCAACAGAATTTTTACCATCCTTTAGGGACAACAAACTAAAGTTATGAACAATAAATAGTCCTCCAATACAATGCATTTCAAAATAAATATTAATGGAATATTTTTCAGAGAATAACTGCTAGGAGTCGTTGCAGTGACACACAAAACTCCCTTCTCTATCAGGTGAAAACCTTTAGAATAAAAAATATTAAAAAAATTTCGATGGCTACTTGACCATACGCATTCTGCAAGTCGATGTTAAAAACTTTTTGTACCATATGTAATCTTTGTAGCTTGAAAAGTCAAACAGTGAAGATGGGGATTGGGAAAAGATTTAAACTTTTTTATTCATATTTGAGCCACTTTTTTGGGAGGAAATGAGTTTCTGAATAGTGATTTTTTGGAGAATGCATAGTTAAAAAATAAGGAAAAGTTTTTGGTTTACATATAAAATTATTTTACGGGGGATGTGTAATTGAAAATGAGTTTTAAAATAAAGGAGTTTTTGAAAAAATGGTGGCCAAACATAGGCTGACTTTAACACAAAAACGTTTTAAGTTTTTCACAGATGGATAATATTTCATATTTCTGTAATATCTTTTATGCCCTTTTTAATTCAAATCCATAAGAAGCCATCATGTATCAACCTAATGACACAAAAAAGACAGAAAAATTAATTAGAAGAAGTACATTCATTATCCAAAAAGCAAAAGATTAAATTGAAAGGCACAAAATTTATCCCAAAATTAGAAAAAACTATGAACTAGATTATACTTAACCGTCAAGTAGAAAAATTAATCAAGAAGAAACAGGAATTTATCCACCAAACACAAAATTTAATTACAGAGTAACAATATTTGCCCACCAAACACAACATTCAACCAAAAAGCACAATCTTTACCCATTAAACATAAAAACACTCAAATTAACAACAAATTAGAGGACATAAATGTGAACTTAAAATGAAAAATTAATATCTCAATACCTCCTCCATCTCCCTGAGAATAACATCTCGCTCCCGATTAATTCGACTATCCTCAAACTTCGAATTCTGCAGAATATCCGAAAGAATATCCAGTGCCTGTGGCACGTTCTTATCCATCACTTTAGCATAATAAGTGGTCTGCTCTCTGGAAGTATAGGCATTCAAATGTCCGCCCATATTCTCAATCTCCTCCTCCAGCTCCCTCGCAGACCGCCTTTCAGTCCCTTTAAATATCATATGCTCCAAGAAATGAGCAGTCCCATTAGTCTCCTCGGTCTCGAACCGAGACCCAGCATCAATAAACACTCCGACAGTCGCAGTGCGGGAGGAAAGAGTCGACTCGGTGGCAACTCGGAGGCCATTAGGGAGGGTGGTGATTCGGGTTAAAGGAGCGGCTAGGATTTCGGTGTAAGAAGCTAGGGTTGGGTGCGGAGAGTTGTGCTGGAGGAACCGCGGGTCTGGGGATTCAAGCTGCTTAATCTTTTGCTTGACGGATTCGGCTAATCGATCGTAGATCATGGCAGTTGGGGGAGGCGGAGAAGGGGGAGAGGGGGCGGTAGCTGCGGCGACGGCGGTAGAGTGGGAACGCACGGATGTGAGTGCATGAGTCGGATTTCGAGAGCGGCGGGCGGCGGTTAGGAGGTGGCGGATAGCCATCGCTGGTTGTGCGCCGGTGTTTGTTACGCCTAGGGTTTAGATTTGGTTTGGTCGGAGAGAAATGATAGAGGGAGTCGAAGTTACGTGTGAGGTGGATTTTAGCTGTGTTGCAGAGAGGGCCGGTCTCTATTCTACCCATGATACGATGGCGTTTCGACTCAAGTTTACCAATTTTAAAATTGAATTATTGGTCCCCAACCTATTGACATAATTGTAAGTTAATCCAAAACCTTAGAAAGGAAGTGAAGCCATCTCCAACATAGAGGTATCAAACAGTTATGTCGGCTCGGCTAGGCTCGACTCGTGCACTTGATGGACTCGAGTCAAGAATCAAACCAAGCCGAAATTTTGAGAGATGACTTGAGCCTGGTTGGCCCTTGTGGCTGTCCAATTGGCTCCTGCTCTCTACAAAAGCTATTTGCTTTTTGGAGGTAGCGCAATTCCACTCCTATCACCGGTCTCTTTGCCCAAAGGGACGTTTTGCTATACAAAATGGGCGCTATAAATATGAAGGTAAAATCTTTGATATCAATTTACTTCAACAATTTTCAACTTGAAATAATTTATTTTTCAAATCCAATCTCCAATTTCTTTGCTCCGATATTCAGTTTCTATTTGCTATAATTTTAAAATTTTAAGTATTCCAAATTTAATCGTTACAAATGAATTTTATTAGTGGTGAGGTTAATCAATTTAAAAATAATTCAAGTACTCAATACAACTACGATTTATTTGAAAATATTCCAATTGACTTGAAAGATATCCAAGATGAAGACATATTCGAAACTAAAAGTCCAAAGAAAGAATCCTCGAATTATTGACATGAAAAAAATTGGTATTCAAAATGGAGTGGATATTTTGAAAGCATATTGAAATTAGTATTGTGGTAAGAAACTTAGTTGGAAGTTCAGTTCAAGCACTTCTCTTTTGAATAAGCACGTAGTAAGGACTTGCAAAATAAAACCAATCGATCTCGATCCAAAACAGATCGAACTTGTGTTTGGCGGTTCTAGTTCTACTCTTTTCACCTTTGTATATTCACTGCAAAAATTTCGAGAAGAAATGGTTGAGGCTAAGATGTCGCTTTGCATGACAGTGTAGATGGTGTGCTGTCGTAGACACCAAAAAATAGTCCTTAAACCTCTAAAACTAATGTATCAATGGAAGTAAGGGTCGATCCCACGAAAAGTGTGCAATTCAACAATTTATGCTTCATTTAACGATTTAGGGGGTTTTATTTATAACGAAATCATCTTATAACAAATAACAATATAAATTAACGAGTTGTATTAAATCAATGAAACGAGTCTTGATCAAAGTCAACTTCCACCATTGAAGATTTATAACAATTCATCAATCCACAAAGAATAATCAATTCACATTCACAATATTCATCGTTGGAATAAATTCATATTTCTCCTTAATTTTAGTTAATCTGAAACCATCGTTCTAATTAACCCTAATTATCAAATAATCTCAGACCACCGCTAAAGATTTAATTTAATAACATCTTTAAATAATAGAGAAATCGATGAACTAGATAATACAAACACCATCGGTTGCATTCAATCAATTTAAACATTCTTCTTAAAACTTAATAACCTGTATCACGGAAAATTGTCAAATCTTAGTGCTTCACAAATTAAATTTTTCAAGCAATAACGGATTTGAGATTTAACTTAGTTATAGATTACAATATGTGAAAAACTAATAGATCGCTTAACAATCAAACATGGTAATCATAAAATTATGCATATAAGAATATTCAATACTGAAAATATAAATTAAACAATGAAAATATGTGGATATCACAGTTATAATATTTTTCAAGGTTTCGGTATCCTTCAATCAAGCACCAAGAGTTAGTTACACATGATAGATCTAAGAAAAATAGAGAGAAAATAGATTGGAGGCATTCTGGTGTCTTTTTCATGTGTTCTAGGGTTGATAAGTCGTGCAAGATATGTTAACAAAGGAGTTTGAGTCGTAAAAGAAAAGTGGAATTTCGGATCCAGAATGAACCATGTGTACGCATAGTTCAATTCTTGAGTACGCACAGTGTACTAAAATGATCTCAATAGTTATTTTTTGACATCTCGCGTACGCATGTCTTACAGGCCTGTGCGTTAGTGCGTACGCACAGTACAAATTTTTTTCATCGAACGACTTTCACTATTTTGACCATATCTTCATGTCACAATGTCCGATTGAGGTTATTCAAGTTGCGTTGAAAAGATAACTCAAATGACTACAACTTTTATTTAGATATCATCTTCCAATTCGATTGTTTTCCATGTCAAAAATGGGTCTTAATATGAAGCTGAAAATCGGTGTATAACTTTTCGATTGGAAATTGATGTATGATCATATTTTGACGATATTTAATCCCTTTGACATCTTCTTTCAACCAATTGACTCACAAATCTTCATCGTTTGGTTTGACACAACTTTTGTGTATTTGCACGCTAGTCCTTGAACTTTCATTTCCTTTCACTTTGATCCATTTTCATATATTTCTTCCAAATTACGTCATATCCATAGAATTGCCACCTAAATCAAAATATGAACGTAATGAGTACATTTTGGCACAAAATAAATATACGAGCGCACAAAATAAAGAGGGAAAATNATCGTTTGGTTTGACACAACTTTGGTGTATTTGCACGCTAGTCCTTGAACTTTCATTTCCTCTCACTTTGATCCATTTTCATATATTTCTTCCAAATTACGTCATATCCATAGAATTGCCACCTAAATCAAAATATGAACGTAATGAGTACATTTTGGCACAAAATAAATATACGAGCGCACAAAATAAAGAGGGAAAATATGCATTTTACATTCGTATCAATAGAACTATCTTCAATCCAAGTATACTCTTTATTGTAAAAATACTCTTTGTGCACACACCCGTGCAAAACTATCTTCAACCCAAGTACACTTCTTATTGTAAAAATACTCTTTCTATTATACTATAAAATTACATAACAAAAGACAACAAGTTGCTATTGAAGTTCTAAAAACTTTTGATAATGTTATATCATCTATCTCTGATTTACATCGTTAAAAAGAATTTATAATTTCACGAATTTAAAAAAAACTCGAGCCAACTCGACTTAATGAAGCTCAAGCCAAGCCACGGATTTTCGATTGAGCTTTGGCTTTGCCTAACTTGTTTATACCCTTACTCTAAAATTCTAGCTTAATTTTTTTATTTATAAGTTATATTTTGGTTAAAGGGATGATTCGGGTGTCTGACTAAGCTTTGTTAATTAATATCAGATTTTTTCTAGAATTTGATAAAAATTAATGAAATGTGTGATTAAAAAGTTGGGATCCTATAAAATATATGATTAAAATTAATTGTTGACTTTAATTTAGATTGAAATTTATATTCTAATCCCTACCAATGAGGGACTGAACATATTTTTTTTGATACCGAAACCATATGTAGCTTTGATTAGGTTCAACTAAAAAAGTTGAGTTAAATATATAAGTCAAAATCAACAATTAGTTAAATAACACATTTTATGGGATTCGCAACTTTTTAAACACACATTACATCAAGTTTTATTAAGATCTATTAAAATTTTGATTTTTATCTAAATCAAACCAGGGCTTGGTAAAAGCGTGAAAGATTAGGACTTGCATGGAGAAGATGTTAAATTTTAAAATTGAGTTTTATTTAACTAAAAACATCAATCTAATTAAATTCTTATCTTGTCTTCTCTTTTTGTAAAGCTTCATCCTAAGAAGGTTACATTGGTTGGTATGATACTATAATTGATGTTGTTGACATCTTTTTTACACAGCTGACGTGGACAACAAATCCTAACTTCATTCATGTCTAGGTAGGTATTCTCTTGCACACTTGGAGAAATCGTTAGTTACCGGTGGCCTTTTCCGATGGTAGTGAAGGAGGTCGCGAGTACTTCAATGGTCAAGTCAACCACCGATGACGAAATAAGTGGTGTAGGGCGTCTAGGGACGTGGAGGCACACAAATTGTGTGCTAGGAAAATATATGAAAGGAAGAAAGTATAGTTGCATGTGATATTCAAAGTGTTAAAGTTTAATTACCTCTCTAGGGCAAGGTATGATGGTTAATATAGTGATGGAGGTGAGATATTGACAGTTGGATATGGATACATGTGGACATATCTGATGGCAATAGTGTCTCGTGTCTCCTCCTAGGTGTCAATCTGTCAATTGTAGGTTGGCGAGCATTTAATGCAGCCGTTAATGCTTTTTAAATAGTAGTTTGACTTGACCCTTTAGGGTCTGCCATCGGGATGTCACATCACATTAATCAATCATAAGATTTGCTCCAAATATTTACTTGGAAGACGTGGAATGCAACGTGCTCCTTTATTATTTGATCAATCACTTCGAACATTTTCGTGGGGCAGACGTGACATCTCATCCCAGTCCTAGAGGTCAACCTCAAAGGTACATCGGATGAAGTGATCCATCACCTCAACGTTGTCCCACTACGGACAAGTGGATAATGATGTAGAGTATGGGCTTGTTTCAGTTTCCTGGTAGAAGTGAAATTTAGCCTCGGTGGAGGAGGTGTAACAACAGCCCCCCAAATCCATGTATGGATATTTATATATTACGTGGACTTCTTTGTGTTTGTGGAAAGGGTGAGGTGGAAGTAAAATGGAAGTGTGAGGTGGAAGTGAAATGGAGTCTCAGTGGATGAGGCGTAAGAATAGTCCCCTAAGTCCATGCATGGATATTTATATAATATGAAGACTTATTTGTCTCATGGGAAGCGTGAAGTGGAAGTGAAATGGAGCCTCGGTAGAGGGGCTTAACAAATGTCATCAATTTTTCCCTTTCCTAGTTTCTTTTTGTCAAATTCGTCAAATAACATATAGGTTCAGTAACATAGTGCTATATAAAATTTGGCAAGATATTATGTAACAATTATTCAAATATAAAAAAGGGATAATTGCAGCAAAATTCACAAACCTTTGAAACATTAACAGACTTTCTCCAAACCTTTGATTTGTTGCAGCCTTCACCCCTAACATTTTCAAACGTCGCATGTGAGACCCTTTTGGATGGTTTCTGTCCATAATTCTGTCAGTTGACCAAAAATTTAATTTTGACTACATTTTTAATATTTTAAGAAGGAACAAAAGAGTAACTTTTTATTTATCACATTGAATAATTAAATAAGAAATAAACAAAAAAATACAACCACCTACCGGTGTCTTCTTTCTCACAATCTATTACAGTCACTGGCATGTTCACATCGATTCCTCGAAAAAAAATGATCTGGTAATTTTTTTTTTTTCGATTTCTGCCAAAAAGGGGGGGGAGGTGGGGAAGAGTCTTAAAAGAAAGATAATTTTCTATGAAAATCAAAAGTTTTTACAATCATTTTGTCAGAAATCAAACGTGCAAGCATAGAGTTTGCAAAGAAAAACATATGAAAATAGTAAGATTCGTGTTCTTCATAAAATAAAGCATAAAAAATAGAAAAAAGAAATTTACCAACAGATGATTTTAACATATTTTTCCCATGATAATGCATAAAAGGCAAAGCAGACTTCATTAGACTTAAAAGGGGAAATTGGGTGTGGGTGGATCCAGATTCTTGTTATCTAGGCAACTCAAGCTCAAACTTAAATCATCATTTTCTCATCCATCTGTATTTTATATTACTCTTCTTTTTCCCTCTCTAAAGAACCCAAGAACTCCTTTTTTTTCTCTTTCTGTATATATTGGCCTTTATAGAGAAGAACAAAGAGGTGGAGGTGGCGATGGTTGGAGATAGAGGAAGAAGACACCGGTGGGTGGGTGTGTTGTTTTTGTTTATTTCTTATTTTTAATTTAACTATTTAATGTGATAAATGGAAAGTTACTTTTTTACCCCTTCTTAAAATATTAAAAATGTGATCAAAGTTAAATTTTTGGTCTGACGGAATTATGGATGTAAATCATCCAAAAGGACCTCACCGCAACGTTTAAGAATGTTAAGGGTGACGGCTGCATCAAATCAAAAGTTTCCGCTGTTTTAGAAAATTGAATACGATCATTCAAAAGAGAAGGACGAATGACACACGGGGAGTTAGTTTCCTCTTAGGTAGCCTTTGTCTAAGTTCCATTTTTGAGAGAAAAATTTATAATTGTAATTTATTTTTAAGAATATGTGGTTAAAAAATAGGAGAAAAATTGTAATTGAAAATAAATTTGACAAAAAAATGAATTTTTAAATAATGAGACTTAAACAATACCTTAGGGCCCGTTTGGTACCGATTAAAATTCAATTAAAATTGAAAATATAGCCGTTATTGGGTTCCACCCGTCTAATAAAAGTCAACAATAACGGTTAGTTTTTCAATTTTAATCCGATTTTAATTTGGGCGCTTAATATAATAGTTGCATTGTAGTGTCGGTTTAGGCTCTTTGATTTACATCCTCGTCATTTATAAAACTCAACACTTCGTGCCTTTTATATTTGTCTTCATGGAATTCAATTCATAGTAATCAAAATTAAATGCCAACAAATGGATCTTATTCAATCTAATTCAGATATGTTTTCAATAAAAGATCTGCAATAATTTAGGTTCCGTTTGATTGTAAGAATGGAATTTGAGTGGAAAAAAAAATGAATTCTAGATAATTGAATTGCCTAGAATTCTTCCCTAGAATTCTTCACCTGGGAATTGTCAATTAATTGTTTTTGATTGATATAATTTTCTACCCGAAAAATGTTGAAATTTTGGATCTTTTGGTGTTCATTTAACTTTGTTTTTCATGAAAATTGTCCATTAAATTGATAATTTTTTCTACCATTTAGTTTAGGAATTTGTTCCACTTACAAAAAAAAAAAAAAACATCTTTTGGTGTTCATTTAACTTTGTTTTTTATGAAAATTGTACATTAAAGGGAATTTTTTTTTTTTTTTTTTTACAATTGTCCATAAAATTTGTTTTCATTACCAAAAAAAGAGTTGGAAACCATTTTCCCACCACTTTGATAGGAAAACAAATTCCACAAAATCATGGAAAGGGGACACGTGGCGGGTGGGAGGAAAACATTTTCCATGAAAAATTTTGGCTATTAAAAATGGCAAAAGTGAGAATTAAAATTTCATTTTCATTTTTCATGTAAAATAATGGGCTATCAAACATGCCCTTAATGAATGAGAATTAAAAGGCAACGGAAACGAACTCAAATTAATTCACTAATTTAAAGAAAACAAACAAATTATGAACTAAAATGAAATGATTATCAACTCTCACCGTATAAAATTAACATAACCAAGATTAGTTAACTAATATTTGCAAATGCATGTGAAAAAAAATCCCTACTACCATGCTAAACTGTACACCCCCAACCGTCACTACTACTGCCACCACCAAACTCGCCAGATTTCACACGATTATCTTTTCCAACTAAAACATCCTGGTCCAAATCCTTCGCCTTGATCCGTACTTATCATAACTAAACTTTTTCATTTCTCTCTTAAATATGTAAATAAGATGTAGATACCCTCTCCAATCCAATGCCCTATTTACTAGTCGGAAAATTTTATCACAAGAAACCAAAGATGAAATTTGTAAAAGAAAGCATTTGAAATACTAAGGGTCCGTTTGATTGCAAAGGTAGAAAATGAGTGGAAGGAAAATGTTTTATTGGGAATTGAATTGCCTAAACTTTGTTTTACTGGGAATTGTAATTAATTGTGTTTGATTGGTATAGTTTTCCACCTTGAAAATATTGAAAGTTTGGTGTCCGTTTGACTTTATTTTTCATGAAAATTGTCCATTAAAATGATATTTTTTTCTACCATTAGGTCTATAATTTGTTCCCATTTTCAAAAATAAAAAAATAAAAAAATAAAAAAGTAAAAAAAAATTACAATACTGAATATCATTCGTTTGACTTTATTTTATATGAAAATTGTCCATTAAAGGAAAAAAATTTAACCATTGTTGATAGAATTTTTTTCAATTGTAAAAAAAAAAAAAAAAAAAAAAAAACCAGGAAAAAAATTAACNAAAAAAAAAACAGATTACCTGGAAAATCATTTTCCCACCTAGTGGGAAAATGAATTCAATGAAATGAGGGAAAATGTGACCATGTGAAGCAAAGTGAGAATTCCAATTCCCTAGAAAAAAAAGCCTACCAAACAATGAAAAGTGGGAAAATGGAGAAACTTTCCATTGAATTAGGTGACTATCAAACACACTCTAACTAAAAGGAAAAAGGAAAGTAGGCCTGTTACGTTTTAAGCATGTCCTGATTAAGCTTAATATGAAGGAAGACTACACAAGGATGTTCATGAAGCCCCAATGGGTCGTTAATGGTTGTCTGATGCGTACAAATTCGGTGGCGAATTCAGACATTTTAATTTGGGGATACAATCAAACTTGCAAAAAAGTTGTTAAGAAAATGAAAGCCACCACTTCAGCGACAATGTAGGGTGGAGTTTTGCGTGCTGCGCTAGCAGGTAGTTTACATTAGCTTTACCAAGTTCAAGCAATCTTTTACCACTTCTCGGCTGAAATTCTCAAATACATAGGGCAATGCCAATGCGTAGTCAAGATTAAGGCCTTGTCCCATTACCATAAGCTTAACAAGCTCCACATTAGAAGAGTCGAGGGCTCGTCTCATTCGGAGTATTTTCTGGTCTTCAAGATCAACGATAGCACCTCTAAACTCACGGTGGTGTGGCATTATAGATCGACGAGTAAAGGACGACTTGAGGCGGAGCTCTTCAATCTTGACTACAACATCAATATGGAGGTGCTTGGCTAAAACTTTTGGTGGGAGGCTAAATTTCGCCATAAAATGGGAACAAGTAGTCCATAACTATTTATTGCATATCTAGTTTTCTTGAAGCTATCAAAACTTTCGTTACATCCTCAATTGAGGCCTTCTCCACCATATTTTCCAGTTGCTTTTTCATTCCCAACACATAAACAAATTAAAATAAAATTCTCAAAAATGTCTTCCATCAAAGCAAATTGCAGAGTGGTTTTTTTTTTTTTTTTTCATTTTTCGTTTGTCCCAAATTATAGATTACTTTCTTATCGAGAGTATAGATAATATCTTAGTTTCTAATGTGCCTGTATTTAGTCCATGTTTTTTTGTGACCCAAATTTCGTTGGATGTTCGTGGATTAGTTGAGAAAGCAATTGAGTGCGCGCCTAAGATGCCTTTAAGGTGGTTGAAATCAATTTGAACCCGAAACAAGTCACCTGAGCGCCATACACGCAGTGGCGGAGCACTGCCACTATCGCTCGCTCACCTCGCACTTGGTGCAAGACTGTCGCTCAAGCAACCTACTTATCCAGGGAAATTTTCTTTCTTTCTTTTGGCATGGTTTTTGATCATCTTTCCATTTAAAATATATTTTATTGGGTCTTATACATACTCCATGAATTGTATGACTTTCATATGACTTCGTATGAGTTTTAGAGTTAGACAATATTGCAAACACAATTCATTGTATTTTTCTCCATATTAATAAATTTTCCATTCATCGGTCAATTGTTCTTCTATTCTTCTAGTGTTGTGATTGCTACTTCATATCGTATTATATATTTTTGTCCCTAATCTCTTGGATCGGAGCAATAGATTCTCGTTATGGCAGATAAAGATGATAGTAGTGCTTGCTCAAATGGATTTGGACTATGCTTTGTTGGGATTTGACAAGATGCTTTCAAATTGGTCAATGGAGGAGAAACAATATAAGGATCGAAAGGTTCTATCACAGATTCATTTTCACCTTTTGAATCATATTCTTTAGAATGTTTTGAAAGAGAAACCGCATCTGCTTTATGATTGAAGTTGGAGCAATTGTGAATGATTAAGCGTCTAACTAGTAAATTGTACTTGAAACAACGTTTGTATTTTCACTGTATAACACCAGGTACACATCTAGAAAATCACCTTGCTATTTTTAAAGAATTTGTCTCTGATTTAGAAACTTTGGAGGTTAAGTATAATGAAAATTATTTGGGTTTGATTTTATTGTATTCACCGTTTGCTTCATACATATCGTTTAGATATACGATATTATAGTCGTGATATTCCCATCATTGAAAAAATATATTATGCTTTATTTTCAAAGGAGAAGAAGAAGCATCTTGTTAGATTTGAGACTCAAGGAGAAGACATTGTTGTTCATGGTAGTTATGAAAGCAGCAGTTTGAAATTTAATTTCAGTAATAAAATTTGTAACTATTACAAGAAGAAGGGACACATAAAGAATAAATGTTATAAGTTGTAGAATAAAGAAAAATTGGCTGCAAATCAAAAGGGAAAGCAACCAAAAACTTTAGGTGAAGCCAACATTGTAGAAAATTGCTACAATGATGGAGAGCATTTGATTATTTCTGACGCGTGACTCCAAATTTGATGAGGATTGAATCCTTGATACAACTTGCGCTCTCATGTGTCCAAATCAAAATTTGTGTTTTAGCCCATGTTTGGTATACATTAAAATTTTTCATTATCATTCTTTTACTCATTTTTAACCACACATTCTTCAATAAAATAATATTTTTCATCACATTAATAATTTTTTCTTCTTTTTCGACCACACATTCTCTATCAATCTACTTCGAGATAGTCAGATAGGTGTCTGAGCTTCATTTCACAAATGAATTTTATTGTCACTCTCATCAATTCAGAAGGCAATCACGTGGTAGATTGCTTAGCGCCTTGAGTTTCCAGCGTTGTTGTTTCTATAATGTGAATGACAGAATTTTGCTCATTTTATTTCTAATTATGTTTGTAGCATGTCTAATTACATGTTTTATTGACTTATTCTTCTTCTCAACATTTTTGCTTTTTTTTTTTTATCAATTTTATTAATAAGACAATTAGATGATGAAGATGCTACGAATGTGCCAAAATTATTAAAATATTCTCGCTTGCCAACTAATTCTTTACGAACAATGCTTACTGTACACTCAAATTTTGACAGTCCATTGTTTTCAAAAACATTGGTGGAGGAAAAGTGTGTGTTTTTTTAAAACCGTCCAATATGATGTCTTCATATGACACGATGTAAAGAATGATGTAAAAATGAGTGTACATGTAGCATGATTGAATTCTTTACGCAAACAAACTTATTTTGAAATATTCTCTTAACTTAAGTCGAAATTCAACTTGAAAACGAAATGTTCTAATTACTTTATTTTTTTGTCAAGGCATGGTTGTTTGTATTTATAATTATATTGTAGGTGGGCCGGAATGAGTTGAAAAATATGATATGAAGGATCCAACAATGGTAGGGCCACCATAATTGGCTCTTTTCGGTGGATTCTCACATTTATGTTATATATAACGCGCATATATCGCTAAGTTCGCTTTCTTTTATGTTCCTCCTTCCTTTCTTTTACTAATTTTCGCTTTCAATTTAAGCAAAGATTGACCCCACTAATTATCATTTCTCTATTACATAAAATAACCTTTTAAAAGAATCAGTTCTTGTGTTTTTAATTAAAGGGCAATTTTCAAGGGTTAAATAGAAATATATTTTTTTTCTTTTGTGTTCGATATTGAAGAAGCTTTTTCGGCTATAAAATATAATATTTGAATATATTACTAGATCTTGTTGTCCGTTGATTGATATTTGTTTTAAATTAAAGATGATAGGATAAAACTTACTTTTGTAAATGACACAAGACTAAGGGTCAGTTTTGGACTGGATTAAAATCTAATTTTATTCTAATTCAAAATTAAACAATCAATATTAACCACATCTTTCATGGGACCCACATCTTTTCAACCACATATTTCAAAAACATCTATCACAATCCACTAAAAAACTGATTTTAGTCCACACCAAACACCCTCTTAATGTCACAGCACACCACCAGTGGTTACTCACAAATTTTTGTCAATGAAGACGTGGCAGATTATATCATTATAGATTAAAGATGATTGTATAAAATCATGTGAAGTGTTGGTGGGTGGAAGGAAAAATAAAATCATCATTTCAAGTTTGTTAGCATTTTCAACTCAAATCAAACTTGTTTCTTTAACTTTTTTTTGATAAAACATCCCAAAAGCCTAATGCCCCATCAAAAATAGTATCTTTTTGTAATTTTAACCAAAATACCCACGACAGCTTGCCCATTATTACAATTTTGTGAGCATTCGATTTTTCCCAAAGTGGTGGGGTTATTATTGTATTTAGTGGATGTCAATTAGTTAAGGGATAATTGCATCAACGATACCCAACATTTTATTTTTTTACAGATTTTACTCTAATCATCACTGTGTGTCTCTCACAGTCCCAAAGCTTTCAAAAATTAGCACATGAGGTCCAAATGAATGACTCCTGTTAATTGACTCAAAAATAAAATTTTATCAATTTTAAAAGAGGTAAGATGATAACTTTGAATAAAAAAAAAATAAAAAATCTCAATCAGTATTCATCTTCTCCTTCCCACACCCCACCTTCTAAACTCAACCAAAAAATCCACCACCACAACCTAGTCATCGCTTGTCGTCGACATCCACCAAAACTCTATCAGACCTTCTCACAGTAGTCTCATATTTAAATGAGATTCATTTGTTGCAGGTTTGCAAACTTGTTATACTTTCATACTTACCAAACTAGGAGTCAATCCCAAAAAACCCCCTCCTTTCCACACTCCGACACAAATCCCACAACACAACCATTATTTTTTCTCCTTCACCTAGTATTTAGTATCTAAAGTATAAAATCTCCAACAAACTAAATTGTACAAACATAAATACTTGTAAAAAAAATTCTAGGACTTCCACCATTATTGCTGAAGTCTGAAGCTTTAATATTTTTGGAAACCATTTACTTGGACTTCCACCACTTACTTGGACTCTTGACCACCTTCCGACAGAGGACTTCTATCCGAAAATTACGTGCATTAAAAATCCTAGGACTTCCACCATTTTCAAGCAATTTTAAAATTTGAGATCTGAAAATTGTTCCAAAAAGATGGGTTTGATTTGGTGACAGAAAATGGAGAAAAAGGTGCTTAGCGCCACCTAAGCACGGTGCTTAGCATAAACTAAGCACGCTGCTTAGGAGATCAAATCTGTATATATATATATAATTTTACCATTTTACTCTTTTAAATTTGGCCAAAATTAGTCAAGATTTTATTTTTTGGGTCAATTAACGGTTAAACTAACAGAAATTATTCATTTGGAC
>CAIGRF010182861.1:22511-39265 GCA_903798235.1 Fraxinus ornus
AGGACTATAACAGATTAAGACCTTTGAGTTATCGTGGAGCTGATGTTTTCATTTTGGCGTTTTCTCTCATTAGCAAGGCAAGCTATGAAAATGTTTCCAAGAATGTGAGAATTGACAGCTAAATTTTTTTTTTTTTTTTTTATGGTTTTTTGGCCCAATAAATCTTGATTTCATAAAAAATCTAGCCCATATTCGCACTTCATTCTTTGAAATTCATTTTTCATCAAATTTATTTTCAATTACATATTTTTCTAATAAATAATTTTATATATAAACTCGGAACTCTTTCCTAATTATATAATCACACATTCTCAAAAAAAAAAAAAAATAGTTTTTTGAAGAAATTATTCTGAAAAGGGAGCTCAAACACGACCTAGCATATGTGTTTCTCTGCAACTTCTTCCTTGAACCGATAGAAACAGTGGCCCAATTCATTTGAGTCCAGTTAAATAAACCCTATTTGAATCCTAATATAAAAGCCCAATAATTCATACTATATAAACCTAACAATCAGCCCTTACAAAAACCCTAGCTGCGTCTTCTCCTATTGCTGCGTGTGCTTCAGAGAATCAGAAGTTCATCCTCTCCTGCACCTGGTTTCGTGAGCTGCACGCGATTTGAATCTGAGCAATGGCGACTGCAAGAACTGTGAAAGACGTCTCTCCTCACGAGTTCGTGAAGGCTTATTCTGCTCACCTCAAGCGTTCTGGCAAGGTATTCTGCATATTTGTGTAAGAATTTATTTTGCTGTATGTATGTAATTTATTTATGAATGTTAATTTTGAGCATTGAAACTGTTATTCAGATGATTTCACATGGAATTTTGTTTATTTATTGTGTTAGAAATAAACATGCTGAAAAAAATGGCGGACTGAAGTTTGTAGTGATGTGTAAAACCCATCTGAAAAAGCTGTATTTCTTACCTGTTGATGGGTATAATGTGGCGTGCTGTAGCCTATATTATCAATGTATTCTGTGATTTGGTTATTGTCTAGAGGATGGATAACAATTGGCTTTGTTTTCGTGGCTGGTCCATATTTAAAAGATGGACTTGAGCAGAGGCAAAATGACACTCATATTGAAAATCTGAACAAAAAATGAATTAGATAGGCTCCAGCTTTGGAGCAATTGATCTTTTTTTTTTTTAGCTTTGCTTGTTATAAGCTTCTGAAATACCGAAAACAATATATATGAAGAACAGAACAAGTAAATTTACAATTGTTGTAAATATTGATGTATCTTTTGCCCCTTTTAGGACACCGGTTCTCCCTAACTGAAAACAGGAACAAGATCAGAACTCCCAAAAGAACAAAAAGTAACTGCGACTTTATTTCTTCTCTATTATTTAATTGTTTAATCATTTTTTCCTTAAACAGATGGAGCTTGCCGAGTGGACTGATATTGTGAAAACAGGTGTACTCAAAGAATTGGCTCCATATGATCCGGATTGGTACTATATTAGAGCTGGTAAAATGAGCTCCCCCTCTCTCCTCTTCTTACATAACTGTATACGTGCGCTCATGTTCTTTTGTTTATGGATTATACTTGCAAATTAGAAAGAAGAGATATAATTAGGGTCTTGAAGTTTCACTGGAATGACTATTTTTACTCTGAATGGCTTTACAAATCAAGTAAATTAATTTTCTAATAATTGGAATCCTTCAAAGTTAATTCGAAGCTTATAGGTTATCTTATTACTGGGATTTCATATTCCAACGAGGATGATCTATTATTCTATATAATAATCTCTTGGTGGTATATATCCGACAGTATTGTTGTTATGCCAAATTTTTATCTTGCATCTTTTATCATGTATTGCAGCTTCCATGGCAAGGAAAATATATTTGAGGGGGGGTATTGGTGTGGGTGCCTTCCGGAGAATTTACGGTGGGAGCAAGAGAAATGGAAGCCGCCCACCTCATTTTGGCAAAAGCAGTGGATCTGTTGCTCGCCACATTCTTCAACAGTTGCAGGAGATGAGCATCATTGAGATGGATCCAAGAGGGTGAGTTTGTGATTGCTTGAAATGGATATGATATGCCTCCTGTGTGTGACGACTCTTTAATCCAACCGTAATAATCAGTGAAGGGACAAAGCTGACTTTAACATTCAATTATGATACAATAATAGAAAAAAATAATAGATTTAGAACTTACCGAATTTATTGGGTAGGTTTCCCTTGACAAGGCCAGTACATACACGAGATACTAATGACGCTGATGTTTTATAATTTACCCTTCAGCTCCTGTTTGTGAGATTAAAATTAATTGATGACTTTGATTTAAGACTTTTATCAACTTTTTTAGTTAAAACAAACATGTGCTTGCTATTCAACCTTGATACAGTTATAGAAAGGATATTAGATTTACATCTTACAGAAATTTTTAGCTAGAATTTTTTTATATGCTACTGACGCTCATATTTTATTGGTAAGTTTTACTTTAATATTTATTAGCTAGGTTTCCATTGACGTGAACCTGGACTGGACGTGCCTCAAGATACTATGTACCCTGATATTTTATAATCAAGTTTTATTAACGGAGCGGTTACTTGTGTAATGAATCTAATGCCTGCTAACAACAACTGTGAAGAAACACTTTTCCAAGATTATAAGCATAGGTGAATTTCTGCTTATTTTTCTCATTTTTATGCTGCTTTTCTTTCAGTGGGAGAATGATCACATCCAGCGGTCGACGGGACCTTGACCAAGTTGCTGGACGAATTGCAGTTGTTGCACCTTGATAGATTAATGATGTGGAGTTGTGATTTAGAATATTGAAGAGTGTCCTTTGAGTAATCGTAAACAATTTTTGTTTGCCAATGTGAGCATTGTCGTGATGTTTTGGACTTTAGTGCTTGGATAATGAAATTTCTCTTTTTATAGTTTATGTTGACATCTCATTTGCATGTCAAGTTGGAATAACTTTTAATTTAGGGAAAATTGCAGCAGTCGTCCCAAACCTGACTTTATTGTTGACTTTACCTTTAACTTTCCAAATCTTTGTGAAATTATCAATTGGAGTTCAAATCAATTATTTGATCGTTAGTTGATCAAGAAAAGTAGCTTTGACCAATTTAAAAGGGATAAAATAATAAATTTAAGATTTCACATAAAAAAATTATAATAATTGAATAAATGGAAGAGCCAAAGCCACGACACCCCAACCCAAAAACGAAACCAAACCCATCCCAAATGCTTTTGTCCCAATTTCTTTTTTTTAGCCAATTTTATGTGTACCTATGTGGATCTATCTGTATTTATATGCATCTGTAGGTATATATTGTATGGATATGTTTAAATGTGTATATATTTGTATAAATCTGTATGTATTTTTTTTTTTTTTTGGTTTAATTTTAAATAAATATTTAAATAAATTTTGAATCAATCTGTATGTACATATGTATCTTTTTTTTTTTTTTTTTAGTTTTGAATCGATCTGGGAGTTGAATATTTGAAGGCACTTTTGAGTTCATCATCTGAATGTGTGAGAACTTGATGAATCATCTGTACGTTCTAAATTTTGGCCATCGGTAGATAAATTTTGAAATCTAAAACCAAACTTGGGTGAATAAAATCCAATTACAGTAGCCTCCTTCCCACTTGCCAGTATAACAGCCAGTGATCTTTGCTTTGCTTCTTTTAGTTCCTCAAGGTTCAAAATCTTCCTCTTATTGTTGATTCCACCACTTAATTGAAATGGATTTTGTTCGGATATTTTGTTGTTGATGAAATTGAGGGTTACAATGTCAAGATTCTTAACTGAATTGAAGAGCCATTGAGGCTATGAATTATAGGTGCTAGAGCGTTTTGGTTTATGTGTTTACCTTAGACAATAATTGTTGGGTGGGAGGGGAAGAAGGTAATTTGAGATTTATATGTTGCAAATAGGAGAGCATTAATATGTATTTGCCGACGGTGGTGTCGACGTTGGATGGCAATGATGGTGGCTAATTTTCAGAGGTGGGGTCGGAGAGGGGGGTGAAGGAGACAACCATTTTTTATTTTCTATGATTTTTTATATATTTTTTTTGGTTTATTTATTTATTATTTATTCAATATACTGGTCTTTTATTGCTGAAATAATTAGCTTGTTTCATTCCATTCAAGCAAAATGGGGCTGAGACGCCTTTTAAATCCACTTGAATGGTTCCATAAATTTGTGATTATATTTCGTTTGTAGCTGAGATTATGTTGAGAAAGTTGTATACACATGTGATATGGCCTGAAGTTTTGATCGTCTGTCCATTGTGCGAGGAAAATGACTGAATGGCACATGCTCATGAAACTAGTTTCTTATTTTAGAACCAAAGCACGGGTCTACAGAATATATTAGGAGCATGTCAAAGTCAGGACAACAATATGCCGAGGATGCTTTTGTACTGTTGGCGCCTTTACTTTCCGTTGTCCCAAATCGCTACGTATTTGTGAATTTGTAGCTCTGATTTGTTCCATACAATTTCTTACATTTCGAAAGGTCAACTTTAATCTTGTTTGCTCTTGTTAATGAATATATCATATCCTGTCTAAAAGGCAAAGGCACATGGTTCAGATATTTGTTCTCCAGTCTGAATATCTGTAAATTTCTTGTTTTGAGTATCTTGGTGATTCTTGAACTGTGAAGTAAGAGTAATCTCTCTGGGGCGGCACCTGTTATTGAAAATGGTTATTTGGCTATGTAGATTTTGATCGGTAATAATTTTAGCAAGCTAAGTTCTTTCGTTCATACTTGAGCTCGAATGAATACTAAAAATGACAGAGCATATCCAAGAATCTATGTAGAGATCATGTGTAACTTCTATGTAGTGTTCTAAAAAGCTCGCTTGGGGACCGTATAGACTCGAATTCCTTGATGGTTGAATTCTTCCTTCCCTCTCTTTCGTCTTCACAAGGCATACTTTATTAATTTTTTTCCTTTTTTAAAAAAAAGTCTTTTATTTGACTTTAACTTATTTTTTTTTTAGAAAAAGAAATTCATTTGACTTTAGTTCCAAGTTTTTGAAAGATTTTATCTGTACAAAAATTAAAAATAATTTTATCTAAATAGTTAAATAAGATTAACTATGATACTACATT
Source organism: Fraxinus ornus (assembly GCA_903798235.1). Taxonomy (NCBI): domain Eukaryota; kingdom Viridiplantae; phylum Streptophyta; class Magnoliopsida; order Lamiales; family Oleaceae; genus Fraxinus; species Fraxinus ornus. The sequence goes on from CAIGRF010182861.1 coordinate 27,586, forward strand.
ATGTAATTATGATGTCGAGGCTTGTTATTTTGTTGCAAACTCCAAAAACATGAATAAAGTTCCTATAAATCTATTAAACCCTTGTTTAGCACACATTAAAATTATCATTCACATTCATCTATTCATTTTCAACTACACATTCTTCAATAAAATAATATTTTTCATCACATCAATAATTTTTCCCTCCTTTTCAACCATACATTCTTCCAAAATAATATAGCTCAAACACACCCTAAGTATGACTTGTCTAATTAAAAATTGAAAATTGAAAAATTGTATAATTAATAGTAAGAATTATTAAGTAAATATAGTATTTTATAATTTTAGATGTTTGATATGCTTAAAAATGTTTTTTTTAATCTCACCTAAACTCGTAAAACTTGAAACTTCACATTCACACCTAGCCACACACTTTTTAGAATACTGCTTCTATTGCTCCTATATCAGATCGAGAAAATCCAAGATATCACAAGAGATAATATGCTTGCTGCCCTGGCATTTTGTTTGTTTTGGTTTGGTATATGCGATTTTAAGAAAATTAGTTTTTGCTATGTTAAAATAAAAAGGGAAAATTTTGATTTTAAGTGTTTTGATAAACTTCTGAATCAGCTTTTGCAAAATGAAAGTAGTTTAATAACAGACTGTATACAATTAATAAAATAGGAACTAACCAAAAAATATTCACTGAGATCGCATTCCATTGCGCCAGCAACACAATATGATCCGTTCTTCCCAAAATTATACAAACTTATTGATTCAAATACAAATGGTGAAAGAAGATCATCAAAAATGAGAAACAAACTGAAATTCGACAATTCTACGATTGGCCCCTCACCTCAAGATTCGTTGCAATTGTGTACACAAGTCATTCCAGCGCACTTGATCTTCTTGTTTTGTGGCATATGGAACTTTGGGTCTTTAGGTATAGTCGGTTGCTTCATCGACCTAAGAGAAACGAACACAAACATCAACAAATATGATATGTCAACTGAAAAGACATATATTTGTGAATGGACGCATCTTATGGATATTTGGGAATACTTTTAATGAATTGTATAATTTTCAAAGTTCAAGGATCAAATTGTAAATATTCAAAAGTTGATTCGGACCAAAAAACGAGGATTGAGGACTACACGGAATCAATTGAATATAATTTTTTCTTTCCATAAATCCTTTTGAAAATCAATTTTTACGCGATTCTTGATTTGATTGTACAGAATGTGAGTAAACACACAAGACACCTCTCATCATATCAGATCATAACATAAAATTCTTTCAATTAGGAAAAACCAATTCACCACAACTGAAGGAGAAGAACAAACCTATCAAAAGTTAAAGAAATTGATTCCATATATTTCTTGTATTCATTTACATTTAGGAGTCTTCATTATTCTTCATTTTTGACTTAAAGATCATTTATGATATATCTTTTTCTTGTAGGCCTTTCTGAATTATTTAAATATTCACGCCCCATCTAGACAACTTATTATATTTTTTGAATTTACGTGTAAAATTATTTTATGGGAGAATGTGTAGTTGAAAATGAATTTTAGATAAGTAATTTAGACGCAAACAAAATAGATCTCTTTTGTGTTACATTAAATTCAAGTTTGATAGCAAGCTGATACAATTCAATTTAAAGTTTATTTTTCGTAAAACGATACTTTTTCTCAATAAATTTAAAGATCGTTTAGGTAGAGAAGAGAACAGAGAATAACAAGGGAAGGGAAACAAGTATGGCTGTAAATCAGAATCAAGTTCAAAATCATAGTTCAACAAGTTCCGTCCGTTTCTACAAGAAGTTAGAGCAGTCGCCAATGACAATGCCATGTTAATTGGAGACTATTTGATCCACTTTTAAGATCCTATTAATGTTTCAGCAGGTAGATCACTAGTGGATGAATGAAGTATTTATGAAAATAGTAGGGCTTCATAGCAGCAATATGCAGGTATTGACAAAGAAGATATATACACCTCACTCAAACAAGCACATGGTGCACCTATGTACACCAGTTTCAGATGCAGCAAAATAACCAGCACTCCAAATAATTCGTGTTGGAAAAACTAAAACATGTGGTACCTTGCCAAGCAACATGAAAAAGAACCCACATTCCTTATAGAGACTATAGAGAATGACAGGGTCGACATGCCACCAATCAAGAAAGGGTATGTTAATTCATATGTTAATTCCTTTCATCAACGCAATCTTACAGATTCCTAAATATATGTTGAATAAGAAGAGAAATTTACCAGAAGATATGACAGAAGAGTGCATCGGTTGAGGATATGCTCATAATGTTAGGAATTTAATCTTTTGAGCTGATTTTATCATCCTTAATGTAGGAGAAAATCAAAATATTTTGAAAAAGGCGAGTTTTGCTACCTGCCTATCTCGAGGAGTGCAAAATGATTGATCATAAAGAGATGGATGATCATGGAAATCACAAAAAAGGAGTTGGTGGACTTATGAGAGCAATTAAGGACCAGTATATGGTAATTTCAAAGTTTGAAGGGTCAAAGATAAATCAGAAATGAATTAGAAATGTCTGTAAGTGCGACAGTTGTAAGGCTGTAAATTTCCTTTTCAAACCACCGTAAATACCCTAAGCTAATGACTTATATTATAAGCAACACTTATTAGGAGACAATCCAATTTCTTCCCTTTTTATTTATATCGACTTGAAATTTGATATTCATCGCGTACCTGAATTAAGTTTTGCATTGTGAAGTAATCAGTTGATTCATATTGTCAATACGTTGAAATAGTAGAACTTAAATGCTAAACTTGAACACTATACAATCGTTACACCATTTTGTAGTATAGTTTGGGAGTAATTGAATTGTTGTAAGAAGATATTAAGATGAATAAGAATTCCACGTTGAAAAATTCTTATGTAAGATGAGTGAAAAATCAGGTAAAAATCTTAATTTAAAGGTTGGTTTTTGAGAATGAGTGTTTAATGAGAGGTATTACATTAATTATGATCTGGTTGCCCCTATAAAAGTTCTCAATGAGGACACTTATTGAAAATTTCAAAAAGAAAACTAAAAAAATGAATCAAGCTAGTGTATGAAACAGAATATGCATAGTAAATACGAAAAAAAATAGTATACGCACTTGTAATTAGTGAGATTCATCCAAACTTGTGAGAGTGAGGATTAATTTACAAATTCAGCTTTCGATTACACATTGGAAAGATAGTTTAAAGAATAAATTTGAGGTGTATATATCTCACAACTGAAGAAATAATAAATTTGGCCATTGAGGGTCAGGAATTGAACTTATAAATTTGTGATATTTTTACTTAATTCTTCACACACCTACATCAGTTTTACATTGTGATTTAACACTAAAGTTATTGCATGCTTTCTTGTTGAGATATTTTTGTTTGAGAACAAACAAATATTCAAATTGTGATTGTTTGGTAAGTGTAATTGAAAGTATTTTTAATGAATTATGGCTTAAACATGTTGAAAGTGAATTTGAAAGAAATGAATGAAAACAGGTAAAAAGGGATGATTTTCAAAGTTCAATGACCAAATTGCAAATACCCAAAAGTTGATTGGACCAGAGGACAAGGATTTAGGACTATACGGAATCAATTAGATATAATTGGAAGATGAAGGATCAAGGAAGATATTATTGTACCAAAGTGCACAATCGCAGAAGATATTATTGCCACGTGATCGTATGGAATAATTCTTTTGAACCTAATAGCAAAGTGATGAACCACAGGCAACCACATTTGCATGGGGTAAATTTTGGCATATGTTTAACTTACCTAGGGATAAATTATTGATTTTCATGAATAAACAAATCACACTAGATTACTTAGGTCGAGAATTGAAAATATGCACTTCACCTCATATTTAATTCAAAACTATCTTATTAGACATAAGCAAATTAAATCTTTTTTGTTTTACCTAAATTTGAGTTTGATAGAGAGTTGATACAATTCAATTTAAAGTTTATTTCACGTAGGAAGACACTTTTTATTCACTAAATTATTCAATTTAAAGTTTATTATTATATTTTTGTTAGCAGATTTAAGATGGAATTGGAAATTTATTCTTGATATCGTGTTCATTATTAGTTTATGATATTTAATTTTTTTTATTTAATTATCATAGTTTTGAAATTGAATTTAATAAATTTTCTTGAATATTCATATTCGTCTAGAATGAAAATAAATTGATCGGATTATCATTGAAGGAACTCACTTGAAGAATCTGATTTGGATTTTGGAGAAATCTCCTATTGCTCATAAGACTATTTCTAGGTGAGGAAACTCACTTGAAGAGTCTTATTTATATTTTGAAGAAATCTTCTATTGTTTATAATTTAGGCGATACCTTTCTTTTAACTCAATTACTTGATTTTTTTGCTAAGGTAATGTCTAATAGAAAATATGCCTTAGGGTATGAGAAACTTAGTCATGTTAGGCCATAATTTTTAAAACTCATTTTTTTCAAGCTCATGTTCACTCACCCATTTTATCAACTTTTCAACCACATATTTCATCAACTTTTATCAAAATATACTAAAAATTTAATTTTTAAGCAAACCAAATAGGGGCTTAAGAAAAAGAGGAGAATATGCATGACTAATAAGAGAGAATTTGAGTGTGACCCGAATTCAATTTGGAATGCTATAATGAACATAATGAAATGATGGAATTTATTTTCCTGTAGAAGTATGCATAATTTGTTTTTTCACCTACTGGATTGTTAGAATTAGGGTGTAACACAAATTCCTTTGTTGAAATGTATGAAGTAATTGAAGAATTCTAATTGAAGTGTACGTCAAGAAACTTGGAAGTCCATTGAGAGTTGAGAGTTGTATAAGACTTGAAGGGGTTGAAATTATGGACCGGGGAGAAGAGTCGCCGCATTTTCGCCAACGTAAATGCTGGCCTGGCTGTTATCCGACCCGCTGTTATCCAGCCCAAGCCCGTTTCACGTAACACGGTTTTGGGCCCTACATAGTTGCCTTTTCAACAATTTAAAAGTGTGAGAAAATAGATTAGTAGAATTATAGAATCTATTGTAATTTTTTCTCTCTTCTCCATTATTTTTGAATCAATAAAATCTTTCTTGTCTTCTTTTATTCTTTTACGTTCTTCATTATTTTGTCATATAATTTCAACATCTTAATTCGGTTGTTTGTTTTACAGCAAGTGGTATTAGAGCAATTCTGGTATCGTAACAAGTGATATCAGAGACTAGATTCAACAGTTCCGCAGACCGCAAGGTTGCTACTCGCACAGTTGGATTTGGATGTTGGAGCACTTATGGTTGAAGTTGGAACACTTGTGCATGACTAAAAGTCTTAAACAGCGTATACTCTCATCGAATGCAGTGGATACTCTCATCGAATGGTAGAAGGAGGATCATTGGAAGATTACCTATCTGTAAAAAAAACCTATCTGTATTTAAAGAGATCGTTGATGATTTGGAAACTTTAGAAGTAGAGTATGATGAAGAAGATTTGGCCTGATCCAGTCGTGATACTCTCACCATGGAGGAGGTTTATGATTATTTATATTCAAAAGAGAAGATGAAGCATTTGGTTTCTGAGGTCAGAAATGAAGAATGTTTGGTTGCTCATGGTGGTTCTGGAAGGGGCAGATCATCTAAGTTCAGTAATCAGACTTGTACGCACTTGAAGAATGATTGCTACACATATGAATGTGTCCTAATACGGACTTGTTCACTACATATGAAACTGTTTCTAAAGGTGTCGTGGTTATGGGACTTGTCGAGTTGTTGGAATTAGTACATCAAATTGAAACTTTTGGATGGCAAAATTAGAATACTTGGCCAGGTTCGACATGTTAGATTTGAAGAAGAATCTCATTTCATTGTCTATCCCTTGATTCAAATGGTTATGAGTTCTTTGGTGGAGGTGCTCAGATTGTATTGGAGGGACGAAAAATGTCTCAATTATACATCTTACAAGGTCGCATAGAATCAGGTTCAGTACCGTGGTGAACATTCAGTTTGGTACTACGGAGGGATCCAGTGGAACATGGTATGTGGATGTTGATTTGGTTGAGCATGCTTTAAAGGTGTACAATTTAGTAAATGGTCTTTTGTAAAAAGCATATTAAGCTTTAGGGTGTGTTACAGCCTATTTTGGTTAATTCTAAATCATTATAATTTTTTGAAAATCTAAGGTAATTCTGCAGAATAGTGCTTGGATTCATTGGAAGAGGTGTAGTATTTTGTTGGAGTTTTTTTTTTTATTGTTGAAAAAGCCAGTTCATTCATTGAATGGAATTCGAGTCAAGATGGAGATTGTTGGAATTTGGGTGCGACCCGAATTCCTTTGTTGAAGTGTTTGAAGTAATTGAAAATTTTTAATTGAAGTGCACGTCAAGAAGAATTTAGTTTGGAATGCTATTAGAGTCTTATGTCAAGTTGAAATTCTATTTTGGAAGTCTATTGGGAGTTGAAATTTGTATTGGACTTGAAGATATGTTGAAATTATGGACCGAGAAGAAAAGTCGCCGCATCGCTAGCCTATTGCTAGCTGGCCGCTCGAGCAATACCTATAGGTTTTCTCCCGAAACTTAGTCGCTCACCCCGCCCGCCATCGCTCGAGCGACAGTTTTATCCGGCCCAAGCCCGTTTCGCGTTTGAACACGTTTTTGACATCGCCCTACATACTTGCCTATATATACTTGACTCTTCTCAACAATTTTAAAGTGTGAGAAAATAGATTACTAGAATTATAGGATCTATTGTAATTTTTTTTTCTCTTTTCCATTATTTTTTAGTCAATAAAATCTCTTAATTCCTCTGCCATATTTCTTGTCTTCTTTTATTCTTTTGCTTGTGTTCTCATACTTTATTATTGTGCCATATAACTTCAACATCTTAATCTGGTTGTTTGTTTACAAATGGTATTAGAGCAATTCTGGTGTCGGCTTTGTTTATAACATGGATGAACAAAGATTAAGTGCGAGACACATAAAACAGAGTCGATTCATCATTTATACAAGGACGCCATGCATGATGGAGGTCATTTAATAAATGGTTGGGGTTACCTTCTAGGAATGAAGGGCCTGTCAAAATATGGCATGGGTTGGGCTTTTGGAACTAGCTCCTTTCTCAGCCTCCTGATTTCTTCCTCTTCTGCTAACTGTTAAAAGCAGACAGAAATGTGTTTGAATAAAGTAAACAGAAATCTGTTCCTTCACTAGTAATAGAAGTTTTGCTACAATTTTACCTTCTGCTGTCTCTCTCTTTCCATCCTATACTGTTCAATAAGACTCATCTTCTCTGCCACCTTTTATGAATACACAAAATGTTAAAGAGATAATCCATAAACATGAAATTAAATGGTACAACATGAATAACAAGATGTATATATTTATCAGATAATTAGATTGAAAAAACGAAGCACAACCAAAAAAGAAGGAATCCAAACTTTGTTTGATATCACTAGAATACAGTCCATAGAGGGGACAAAACAACAGGCTATAAAAACAGGTAGAATCGCTGGGTATTAACATCTTCAAATCTAAATTCTGTTTGATATCATTCGAATATAGTCAATAGAGGGGACAAAATAATGGGCTAAAAACTGGTAGAATCGATGTATAGAACTGAAATTGCAAAAGCATCAGAGACAATTTCACATTTGATAATGTGTTATATAAACTAGAAAACCCATAAACCCTCTCTCTCTCTCTCTCTCTCGGGTTGTGTGTACAATTCCAGCTCTTATTATGTTGAATTTGAATACAAATTTTTTCTTGTCTGCCTTCTTTTGAATATTCTTTTGTTTCTTCTTTTATGGCTAGATTTCGTACCTCGTCCTCCTTTGAAAAGGTTTTTCCACACATTTCAGTTTGGATGAACCTTCAAATCTATATGATTGTATAGAACACATGGTTATACTCTATTTATATTTTCTCTGGGTCACCGTTGAGGTATGAATATTCAGATTAAAATGTTCTAATTAGCCAATAATTCCAAAACAGTTCTGATTGAACTAATCTTCGCTACTGGTGAGAACAATCTATACTTCTTGATTCCAAACTTGCCAGTATCAGTTAATAAAACAGGGCCAATGATATGGAAAATTAAAAGTGCATATATACGATCAAGATTATTTTATGCATTTAAACAATTTTAGCAGGGAATGCATTCATTGAATTATTTCTCATTGGCAGAAATTTGTTCTCACTATCTTCATTAGTTTGTTATATAGCAATACAACCAGGATTAGCGATGAAAAAAAGAAATGTACCTGATGATCAAACCCAGCTCGCTCCTCAGCCCTAATGTCACTATGCAGTAACAGATCTACAGGCCTTGTAACGTCTTTAACTGGAAGCTTGATTAAACACTAACAACAAAAACCAAATCATTTAAATTTCCTTATTACGATATATCCAAGAATACACGACAATGTGGAAAAAGATGTAAAAAAAACAAATTCATTCAACTATATTATGTCGGTTGTCATTAAATTCCAATTAAGTCCATATTTTTTTGTTCATATATGAGTTCACTTTGGGATTCAAAAGCGTGTATCCTTAAGTTGCAACTAAACCAATGGTGGTCGCAGAACATCAGGATCTAGAAAATTTCAAAAAATCAAAAAGGAACCCCAAGAGAGAAAAGACGGGGGATTAAAGCTGTCCTGGTCAGTGATGTTCAATCTAAAGAATATGAATAGAGCTTATATTAAACTGAAAACTTTTCCACAGGGTGCTAGAATTACCTCTGGTTCGTCTGTTGTCCATGGAAGACCTTGAGCAATTGGTATCCTAAGCTTCTCCTCTTCCTCCAGCATCTGTTGGACCTTCTTCATAAATTCTTCCTCTTTGCATTTTCCTCTTTCCTGCAATTGTCCAATTGCCAGGTTTGTGTTATTTCAAAAGAGCTAAGCAACTAATGAAGCGTCAAAACAAGTTATGATAAAAACAAGAATGAAAACTTGGAGATTAATCTAATGAAGTAATCCTGATTGCGTAAGAATGATGATTAAAGCAACAAGTCTGGATCAAAATTGCCATTGATGTAAGCAATTTAGGCGTAATATACAAGCTAATGTTATGGATTTTCTCAGAACAGTTAGAATAAAAACAAATGACAATTGGTCATTAATTAATTCAAAATTGATTCCAGCGTTGCCGCTTCATAATGTTACTGTTACACCTACAGTTCAAGCTTATTCTACTCTCAAAAGGTTATGAAGCCTACACTAAACTATCCACTACCTTTCTTCTCATCCTTCCGGTGCTAGCAGCTTTAAAAATACTTCTTATCAAATAAGGTAGAGCATAAAAAAGCTGAATAATGCAGTGAAACCCTTCCTCAAATCAACCGTAAACTATGTTCACTATGACGAAAATGGACATGGATTAAGTTTTCACTCATAATATGTACTTGAACATTATAAATTTTTCACAGAACTTCATAAGTAATGATTTTGTCACTAGTTTATTTGCAAATTTCATGGCTACATAAATTCCTTGAGTATCACATTTGAAATTAGCACTGACAGATGACAAGTAAACAAAATACACGCAAATAACCATATCGCGTTAATGCAAACCTCAGTTAAAAGCTTGAAGGGCTTTAGGGAAGTTGCTTTAGGCTGCCTTCTCTTCCATTTTCTTCTAGCAAAAGTCCCAGATGACTCGGTACTCTATAAAAATAAAAAATGTAACTTAGATTGTCTAGAACTGAAACCACTCATATGGATAAAACAAATGTCTTACATTTCGTCTACTTCTTCGACCACCAGTGCTGCTTGAAATACTGAAGTCATGGAACAAATCCCGTAAGATCAACCAACAGAGAATGAATTTGTCGCTACAGAAACAGTAAATGAACTAACAATACAACGCACCTTCCTCGGCTGCTATTAAGTGAAGATGTACGGCGTGAATCCAGACCTAAACTCTCTGAGGTGAGGAAAAAATCTGAAGGACAGAATGAAGATGAAGAAACCTGTGTTTCTGGAACCTCAGGAGGATTTTGCAATCCAGGCAATGCCCATTTAATTCCCTTCTTATTATCCTCCAAATCCTGCTCCTCTTTTTCCTCAGAATCACTTGATTTTGGAATTGTCAAAAGCTTCTCAAAGGCCTTAACCAAATGCATCACTCTTCCAGCCCCCGGATCCGGCACACTTTTTCTTGCCTCTTCCAACAATCTAGCCCTCCTTCTCTTCATACCCATTTCACCATTCACCACATTCCCATTCAAATCGTCTTCATTTTCCCTGTTAATCTCAAGAAAATCACATTCGGATCCTTGTGCAAACTCTGTATTCTGATTTATGGAATTGACTTCATTCTCCTCCCCATCGACTATACTATCGCATTCCTTTAACTTCTTGAAATCAACCCCGTCATCTATTTTACTACGACTTTTGAAAAATTCTTCTTGAGAAGCCCTCAGACTCTCATAGGCCACACACAAACACTTTGATCTCCCATTTGTCTTCTCACACTTGGTACAAGCCACAGCAGCCGCCAAACCATTCGATTCCTCTTTCTGCAATTTCTTCTTTGCGATCACAAACTTCCTCGCTCGAATCTTGTTCTTCGGCGAAGGCCCAATATTTGGGTTTTCTGAAACGGCCTTCTTTGTGCTTTTTGCAGATTTCACCAGTGGTGAATTCGATAACTTTAAAGAAGGGCTCGACACATTGGGATTCAAATTCTCGGAGTTTTTTGAGATTCCACTAAATCTAGATCCCTTTTCAGGGGTAACTGCTCTGGCTGTCTTGAAATTCATTGAATCCATCTAAAAGTTCGCCGGAAAATGGCTTTTATTGAGAAAAAAATTTTAGATACAGAAAATCTGGGAGATTTATATTCTAGGGTTGGACTGTGAATTTTCTTGAATTCATTTTATTGTGAGAACTGAAGGGAAGGGGAAAAAGTAGAACGTTAACCTCTGGACGCTCGGGTTGTAACGGCTAGTTTTTTGTTGGCTTGATTTTGGGGCGTTATATCTTTATTTGAATATTTCTACGATTATGAACCGTTGGATTTACGCTTATTAAGATTAAGACAATGAGATTTAATTACCGTTATGATTTGTAATCTAGTTAATTGAGGATAGGAACTCCTATCGGGCCAGGGTTGTTATACGAGTCATGAGTGAATGTGGATTTCCATGGAGCCCAACCCAACATCAAGTTATTTCAAAATGAAGACAAATAAAACTCAAAAGTGGTTTAAGTAAAATAAATTTTGTAATAGTGATTTTTTAAGAATGTATGATTAAAAAGTAAGAAAAAATTAGATTTACGTGCAAAATTAATTTATTGAGAAAATATGTGATTAAAAATAAGTTTGAGCAAAAATGTATTTTTAGATAATGAGAACAGGATTGAATTAGAATGAGAGGTTTATCATTGCATCAAGCTGAGCGTCCAACAAAGAGAAGCAGTGCTTTCAATAAATTGAGTGTTTAACTATTTATTCACACTCATTTTAGATCTCAATTTTTAACAATACTAGTTAGACGCACGTGCAATGCACGTGCGATCAGTGTAGCTGGCTATTTAATAGCGTGATTTTTAAAGTTTAATGAAATAAACATCAATGAAGCATTGGAAGATAGATTTTAGTATTCATGTATAAGTGAAACAGTATTGTAGTTATTTTTGATAATGTTTCTAATCTTAGTTATATTGCAAATTTGATTT
>CAIGRF010182888.1:0-24562 GCA_903798235.1 Fraxinus ornus
TTGCATCACTTGCTAATAGAGTCTATTTTGCCATTTCTCCTCTTCTTGTTTGCCAACCTTGCATTAAATTGGACATAGACAAATTTGTTCATCAAATTTGTTCATCCTGGTAGTGTCAAGTCTATTCCGTTTCTTTGTGTGTGTACCAAATTGAAGAAATTAACATTTAAGAATTTGTTAACTTCAAAGAATTGTAAAAAAAAAAAAACCAAAAATAATAATAATGCTAAGCGAGCATAATTGCGCCTAGGTGCGCATTAGCGGTCAACAATTGTCGTTGACCGCTAAATAAGACGCCAAGCCACTTGACTCGGTGTTTTGGTCTCGCATCACCCCAAGGGGCGCCTAGGCGTAACACTGGATTGAACCCATTATCTCTATTTTGTAGGAACTACGAGATTACTCCAAACGTGACTTTAAGCAACAAATTAGGGGTTGTAAATCGACCATAAAGTCCAATTTAATAAATAGAAGATATTAGTCGTTCGTTCTCGAAGTTTAGATTTGGGTGTAGTTCGGTTAGGTTCCAAATCCCTTAGAATTGGAACCAAATCGAAAATCTATGGTTCTTTGATAATAGAACCATTTGATTTCATTTATAGTATTTGAACCGAATCGAAACAAGAATTGAAAGCTTCCGTTTGATTTGGTTTGGTTCTGGTTCAATTCTAATGGTTTCAGTATTTTGTTTTCCCCTACTCAAGTTTTACAATGAGTGTTGGAGATAGGTCCGGATAAAACTATCGAGTCAAACTGAAATGAACGGGACCTAAATCGAGTAAGAACCGAATCTCCCCAATTTTTTTTTTTTTTTGTTGAATAAATCAATTTTTTTTTTCTAAATAAATTTGCCAACTAATTAATTGAGCCAAAAATATAATTTTCTTATCTCATTTGTCAACCACTTAATTTAGCCCAAACCAAAATTTGATTTTCCTATTTCTAATTTTCAGTCCAAACCTAACTTAATCAAATTGAAGGTGCTTGTGATGGAGATTTTGACATTTTAAATTGGTGGAAGGTGATTACATTAAGATTTTTGTTTATTTTTGTTTATTAATTGTGCATTTTTAATTTTTTCTTGTAGAATTTATTAATGTGACGAGTTAAGCAATGGATGATTAATTTAAATGATTGGTAAGTACGAGCAATATTTAAAATATTTTATTTTTGTAACTTATAATTTATATTTCCTTTTTTATGTAGATTTGAAGGCTTGAAGCAAAGGAATCAATGAGATGAAATCAACGATATTTTAATATTATTATTTACTTTTTGGTAATTTGTATACATTGTAAATGAATCTCATTATAGAACTTGTTATTTGTATAATTTTAAATTGGACAACATTATTTTGTAAAAGTTAATATTAAAACTTGTTTATGACCCGTGCAATACACAGATTGTGTTATTTTGAAGGCTTATGCTAGCATCTTGAATGCTAAGAATTAACGGGATTTTGTATTACAAAATGTTAATGACTTAGTGTCAAGAAGATCATTGACAAAGTGTAATATTAAGGAATAGAAGAGTAAGTTTTGTTATAATTTTTCAAAATAATGACAATACAAATAACATTTTTTTTTTCATTTTTAAATATACCTGTACGAAAAATGAATCCATGGAATACAAATCTTACAATCAGACCTCAGTATTCTAATGGTTATGCACAAGTCTTTCCATCAGAATGATATATTGACACAATCTTAAAGCTAAAAAATGGAGGGAAAATAATTCAAGTGTCTGTATAATCACTAACTCTGGAATAAAACTTTTGTCAAGTTTTACTGCTAAAGTTTTACCGGGGCCATCGAAATACCACCTTGTTGAGTAAACTTCAAATTTAGCAGAAAACCATTAGTTTGAAAATAATATAATTTTTTAATAATTTATTTATTTGTTTATTGTTGTTATGCAAATGATTTGCCGCTTCGAAATGGGGATCGACCGTCCAGTCAGGTCGCAGAGGTCGAGGGCGACGCGGTGGCAATGCCTCGAAAGGCGGGGATCGACATCGACATCGACCTAATCGATTAGGTCGTGGAGATCGAGGGGGCAGCGCCCCTTGTGGGGGCTTGGGGGCAACGCCCTCAAAATGAATTCTGATTTTCGTGTATGTATGGAATAAAGCTGTGTTTTTTAAGTGGGGATGGACTGGCTTTAATATCTGATAGAATTGAATGATTTCTAGTATTAATATGATTTGTAAACGTTTGGTAGCTTTTGTAATTTTTATAAATGTTTTTGAATTAAATTATTAATAAGTGAAATTGTATTTAGTTTGCATAAAATGTAAGCAAATGTTATCACCTAAATTTAATTAAGTAGAATAATGAAATGTTCATTTTTTGACAAAAAATAAGAAATTAAGTAGAATAGTGCACAATCCGCACAGTGCGGAGAATTCACTCCACACTCCGCGTAGTACGGAGTATTCACGATCTCCGCGTAGTACGGAATTTTTTTTTGTACAGTGATTCCGTTTTTGTTTTTATCCTTTTATTTCAGACAATTTATTTTTCTCCTTTTATTTTTGAGTCTTAGGTCTTTTTACGACTTATAAGCAATTTCAATAGGTATTTTTTCTATTGCATGCTTATCATTGTTGGGATCTATATGCCTCCTACATTGTTGAAAGTTTGAGGCAATGATTTGCTCAAAGCTTTCTCAAGTACATTGATACTTGTTAACTAGATTTAGCAAAAGAAAAGAAGCTGGTAATCTTCTTGCAGTATAACTATTTAATTTAATAAAAGTTTTAAGTATTTTGTTCGTCATTTGTCTTGGGATATGAATGTGACCCTTGTGGCATTATCTCGTGTTTAAAGAAACCTTTACAACTACGATAAATAAGACATGTTAAACAATTGTTTGTCTTGATGCTAAGTGGATAAAAATGGTTTCATGATGCTTGTTTGCTATGAAATTTGCTATTTCATGTTTAGAAATAGCTACTTACCATTAATTATTCAAAACATTGAAATTTGATTTGACCGTTACACCATCGATTAATTACCATAACAAAATATTTTGAAAAATCGAGTTTTTTTTCCTAAAATATTTTTAAGGTTTTGTTCACCACTTCGACTGAACACGATTGGACAACAGTTTTCATCGGTACATTTCTTGGAATCTTCAAGCCAATTTGTATGTTCTAATGATTACAAGTTAACTCTTCTCATGTTTTCCAACAGTTAACCTTTACGACATTTCAATACAAAAACATAGTAAAGAAACACGGACACAATCCCTCAGCATGCATGGAGCTGAAAAACATTTGGCCAAGGCTGAAGCATCCCATATGCTACATTACCTCGTCACTGAGGATATTCTTGTGGAAGAGGTGAAAAAAAGTGATATTTATAGATTAGTGTCATCTGTATTAAATGTATACTATGCCATATCTTCAATTTGTTTTTTATACAATGATTCCGTTTTCATTTTTCTCCTTTCATTTTCGGGAATTTGTTTTTATCCTCTTATTTTTGAGAAGAGTCAACAAGTGCAATTGTGATTGATGCCTTTTTTGTCTTTCCATAGTCAACAATTGTGTGGTTGCTTCATTTCCCCAGTCAACAATTGTAGGTAAGAGGAAGTCTATGCTACCCCTTTGTTTTGAAGATGCATGGATGTGCAGTGGATGATTAGGGATAAGATGGAGATAAAAAATGCTTCACAAGTGAACAGTAAATGGTGGATTGTCTCTTTTAAGATAGTAGGGATATAGATAAGTCTTATCTAGTTTAGAGAGTCTATTTCATTCCAATTGTAACTCTTATTTTGAACCCTATAAAATGTGGGTCTTAATTCTTAATAAAACACACACTTGAGTTTGACTATTTACTTTTCTTTTTAGTTATTCTTTATATTTCTCTTTTATTCTTTTATTTTATAACACGTTATCAGAATGAACGCTTTTATCTCATTACTATTTTTTCTTCCAAAAAAATTAGTGATTGAGGCTCTCTGCACTCAAATTCCTAATTCTACACTCAATTTTTAAAATCCCCTATGTCTGCCGTTTACTTAAATATTATAACGGAATTTGCAAGTATGTCTTGTAAGATAATAAATTTTTTCCTCCATCAAAATCTAGTTGCATGGGGTTAGTGCAGAAAAATTAATATGTAAGTAATTGTTAGGATGCATATTCAATTGAATTTTTTTTACATCTCATTATGGACGTCAATTATTAAAAGTAATGTTTAATAGTATTTTTAATTGCATATTATATTAAAGTGAACATTATCTTGTGATGATGTGGATTATTATCTTTGTAACAAAAAAGTATGTTATTGTATAAATTGATTAAATATTATTTTATGGTATTGATATATATAATTAGTTATTGTCATATCATAAATATTTTTTAATATTCTTTTATAAACATTAAATCGATCACGTTATTGCTCTTAAAGAAGCACAATTCTGCAAATAATTAAAATTTTACTATAAAACACATTCCTAAAGAGTTAATGTTTTTAAATAATAATTTGTTGATATTCCTAAAATAGTACAACATTGTTAATATTCTA
This sequence comes from Fraxinus ornus, assembly GCA_903798235.1. NCBI lineage: Eukaryota > Viridiplantae > Streptophyta > Magnoliopsida > Lamiales > Oleaceae > Fraxinus > Fraxinus ornus. Next base: position 4,536 of record CAIGRF010182888.1, read on the forward strand.
AAAGAATATTAATTGCTAATAGTCTTATCAACATGCATAAATAAGTTTTATCTAATTCAGAGAGTTTATTTCATTCCAATTGCAACTCTCTTTTTGAACCCTATAAATGCAAGTTTTGATTCTCAATAAAATACATACTTAAGTTTCGACTCTCTACTTTTCTCTCTATTTATTCTTTATATTTTTCTTTCATTCCTTTAATTTTATAACATTTCCTATTTTTTTAATCACACATATTTAAAACAAAATCATTTTAAACTTTAAATAGTCTCTTCTAAACGAACAGTTTTAACAAATCAGTAGGGCTTCTTGTACAGAAGAAGAAGCAACAGAAATTCACCAGAATAGACTCACGTGTGGGTCTTGTGCATGTTTTTTTTTAAATACACGGTAGGGTCCACTGTTTGTTTGTAGTCTAGCCAATTTCGGTTGCTTCTTCTATACAAGGGAAATAATTGTTAACAAATCAAGAAAATGGATTCCAAAAACAAAGAGGAAAGAATAAAAAAAAAAGGGGAGGTGCAAAGGTTTGTGGAGTGAGAACAATGTAGCAGAGTTGATCGGTGATAGAAAGTAGAAACCCAAATAATTGTGCAAAATCTGATAAACCAAGCTGAGGTTTATGTGGTGGAACCCTAAAGAGAGGTAGCGGGGACCAACCACCGTGTCGAACGTTGGCGCCATATGTCACTTGCTTAAGGGCCACATCAAACCGAAAGTTTCAAGGTATCCTTGGAGTGGTAGTTATTTTGGTTACTTGTCACATTTTTTTGCTATAGAGATTCTTTATTCATCATAACTTACTTTAATCAAAGGTCGCCATTGGTGACACTTTTTCTAATTGCGAAAAAAAGAACACTTCAATGAGCACTAATTGATGGCTTCGAGAATTGATTATTCAAAATGAAAAATTCAATTTTTGTTGATGGGTTTGAGAATTGATTATTCAAAATGAAACATTCAACTTTTTTGTTACTTTTCTAGTTAAAACANTTTTTCTAATTGCGAAAAAAAGAACACTTCAATGAGCACTAATTGATGGCTTCGAGAATTGATTATTCAAAATGAAAAATTCAAATTTTGTTGATGGGTTTGAGAATTGATTATTCAAAATGAAACATTCAACTTTTTTGTTACTTTTCTAGTTAAAACATTTAGCAATCGAGTTGTGATTTTTTTAAATTGAGTAGCTATGTAATTAAATATTAATTCGGTTCATGAAAGAAATCTAGAAAACAATTATTCATTTATTGAGAAATGTTTGTTATATATCACCATTTACCTAATCAGATTGATGATGTGTCAAAAAAAAAAAAAGTGGGGGATTTTTATTATTATTTGGTTTATGAGATTTTGATCCAAACAAATCTCAACATATCATCCGTTGATAAACAAATCTATAAGTTGTGATATACACGTAGCATAATCGTTATTTATTTATAGCTAATTTTAAGACACCGATCCAATGTAGGGATGTTAATTAGTCGAACTGACTCACGAGTCGACACTTGAGACTAGGGTTCGACTCGAATAAAAATGGTTCGGGTTCTTTAGCTGTCTACGTGCAGCAAGCTACCTGTGTACAACAATAGCTGCCTGTAAACCCGGCTATTTATAATTTTTATTTTTTTTAATGCTCGAGTTGTCGAAAATAGACGAGCCACACGAACTGGCTCGAGCTCGATTCCACCAAGCCCCGAGGCGGGCTGACTCGGGCTTTTCCCGAGACAAGCCACGGGTCACTAAAGCCAGCAAGTCAAATGGACACCCATAATCCAATGTGATGTTTTTAAAAAGAAAATAATTTATCTTTCTTGAAGTAGACGTCGTGTACTCCATGCGTTTTATAAGTTTAGTATAAAATAAACATATTTATTATGCTTAAATAATGAAAGATATCTAAATTGTCGGGAGGAATTGAAGAAAACAATTTCAGTAAACAAAATATATCTGTTAACGTTTAAAGAAAATTTAAATTAATATTTGTGTTCATTCTGTGACACAACCTAATAGAGAGAAAAACTGAATTTAGCCCATGTTTGTTTTTGTTAATTTTTTATTTTTTGATAAAAATTGATCGAATATGATGTTAAAAAGTTGATAACTATAATATTCTTACACTTATATATTAACTAGTCAAACGCACGTGCCGTAATATAATTGGCTACGTAATAACGTTGACTGATTTTTGATTATTTTTGGAGACATCACTAATTAAATCTTATTTAGTAAAATTTCTTCAATAGAACACCTTGAAGTTACAATGAAAAATAAACAAATAAACAAAAAGGAAGTTAGAAACAAAATGAGAAATTATTCATCATAAACAACAAATATAAATCAATTCAAATTTAAAAACATCTATACACTAACAAACTACCAATATATTGTTGTTTCTTCTTTCTTCCTCAATTTTCTTGAAATACAAACCTTTAGAGGCCTTGCATATCACATTTTAAATTTTTTAGGGTGTGTAGAAAAGAAAAATTAACGATTACTATTTTACGTTTAATAATTTAAGATAATTTGTATATTTAAACTTAATCGACAATAAATTTATTATTATTATCACATTTTAAGTTTTTATAAAAAATTAAATCGATTCAAATGGATATTCATATCATGAAATATCGAATCAAACGTTGTAGGAAAAATGAAGTTTGAAAAAAGGACATTGGAATAAGGTCGAGATTAAAAAGAAATATAAACAATCACGACTTTACGTTTCACAATTAATGTAAAATTATTTTTGATATTTAAAATTTATCGACCATATATTTATCGTAGCCGTACTTCAACATTTCCAACAAATTTTAAATCACTTAAAATATATATTTGTAACTTAAAATACTAAATGAAACGTAAAAAAAAAAAAGGCTTAATTTAAGATAAAAAATGAAGAAAAATGAAATTGAGAGAAATTAGTGTGAGTATGGGGGTTGATGGTGGGTAGAAAAAGAAAATTAACGATTATGATTTTACGTTTAATAATTTAGAGTCTATTTGTCTACCATTATTGGTAGAGAAATGGAGTAAGGAATAGTATTTTGGAGAATGTGTTGTTGAAATTTAAAGTAACTTTATTGGTTTGTGTCTGAAATATTTATTGAGTGAATATATGGATCAGATTGTTTACTGTAGAAAACTGAGTTTGTAATAATGGTAGACAAAAAGGGGCTTAAGATAATTTTTATATGTAAACTTAATTGACAATATATTTATTATTATCACATTGTAAGTTTTTTTTAAAAAAAATTAAATCGATCCAAACGGATATTCATATCGTGAAATATTGAATCAAACATTGTAGGAAAAATAAAATTCGAAAAAAAAATATTGGAATGAGATTGAGATTAAAAAAAAAAAACATAAACAATCACAACTTTACACTTCACAATTAATGTAAAATTATTTTTGATATTTAAAATTTATCGACCATATATTTATCATGGCCGCACTTCAACATTTCCAACAAATTTTAAATCGCTTAAAACGCATATTTATAACTTTTTTTTAAAAAAAAAATGGCTTAATTTAAGATAAAAACTGAAGAAAAATGAAATTAAAAGAAATTAGTGTGAGTATGGGGGTTGATGGTGGATAGAAAATGAAAATTAATGATTATGATTTTAAGTTTATTAATTTAATATAATTTTTATATTTAAACTTAATCGACAATATATTTATTATTATCATATTGTAAGTTTTTTTAAAAAAAATTTAAATCGATCCAAATGGATATTCATACCGTGAAATATCGAATCAAACATTATAGGAAAAATAAAATTTTAAAAAAAGGACATTGGAATAAGGTTGAGATTGAAAAAATATATAAACAATCACGACTTTACGTTTCACAATTAATATAAAATTATTTTTGATATTTAAAATTATCGACCATATATTTATCATGATCGCACTTCAACATTTCTAACAAATTTTAAATCGCTTAAAACACATATTTGTAATTTAAAATATTGAATCAAACGTATAAAAAAAAAAATCGGCTTAGCCCAGTCAAGCTGAGCCAGAAAGCCATTCGGCTCAGTTCGCTGATACTGAATCAAAAGAAAAAAAATCGTCTTAGACGGCTTAGCGGAGCCAAAAAGCCATTTGACTCGGCTTATAGTAATAGGAAGTCACTCTTTTGTTTATGGTAGGATAATAATAAATAAATTGTTAAAAAATTAAACAAGATTCTTAAAAACAAAAACAAAAAATTTTAAAAATAAAATCAAAACTTGTGTTTTAGAAAATATACGTGCAGAAAAATTGATTAATTTCCTCGAAATTCAGAAATAATTAGTTAATTCCACGAAAAATTTCTTAAGTACAGGAAATGTTGTCAGATTTTATACAGAATTTTGAATTGGAAAAATCCTACGCGTGTATCTGTGTGTTTCCCTCCATATTTGAATCCAGTCCATTCATTTCAAATTTCTGTGTGTATTCTGTTAAATTTCCGTATACTTGTAGCATCATTCTAATTCCACAACTGAGTAGTCCAAAAATGCGAGGCAGTTAGTTGTCAATCAATACCACATTATATAATCATTATAATGGATTATTAGATAAGACTTCAAATTATGATAATTATTTTGATATGGTAGAATTGCCAACTTACATACCACAAAAAGACTTTGAAAAGAAAAAAATCAAATTGTCCAGTGCAAAGTGGGCCACTCAGAGTCAAACTCACGTTTCAAAATGTAGGCCGACCAACAAAATAAATATTTATTTCTTAGTTGCACGCGCAACCAAATTTTTTGTTCTTGTCCGCCAAATGTACTTCAGGGATTGTCAAAGTTTGGTCCAATTTGATTGGGAACGTAAATATAGCAGATAACAGCCTGTATTTAAAGAGAAAACTATGCAAATGTTTGTTTCTTAACCTCAGGAAGAATTACCGACTTCTTAGTTTCTTGGTCGCTAAGTTTGCAATTGTCAAACTTCTCGTGAACTTCGAATATAGTATATTTTTATGTTGTTTTATGGTACGAACGAGACAGGACAAGTGATGAAGGAGCCAAGAAAGTGAGTAATTAGGACTATGTGATTTATACAATAATTGAATTTCTCGAGCATTGTGCAATGATTTCAATTAATTATATTTTTAAAGAGAAACAACTTTTAAGTCAATCCGTATTATTAAAGTGTCGACAACAAAAAAATTAATAGGATTATCTTATGCAAACAGCTTCATTAACAGGTTAAAAAACAGAAGACACGAGTCGACGTATGATTGGACAGTTAAAAAAAATAATAATAATTCAAACAGATGTCGCCACGCAGTACTTGTCATCCCACCCTGTTAATAACCCTGTTCGAGGAGCATTAAGGCAAAATTTTCATTTTTTTTTTAATTTTCTTTGGAATCTGACAAATTCAATACATTTTGATGAGCATGTTGTATCAGAATAAAACTCAATCTAGTCCTTCCCATCGATGGGGTGCGTTTATTCCTGATACATTGCACTAATAAAAACACATTCCAATGTAATGGATTAATCAACGCACCATGTGATACAAAGATCAAAAGTCACTTCCAATCAACAAATCATGATAATTGTGAACCAGACATTTGCAATTAGAATTGTGGATTTTTATAAACTAAGTGATTAAAATTAATTATTGAAAATTTTCACCAAACGTAGACCATATATTGAGAGGAATAGCTCAATTCGAAATCAATCGGAGGAGGAAAAAATGGTTTATTCTCATTCTTTAGAGATTCAGCCGACCAAAAAGTGAGGTGGTTTGACATGGCCCACGTATTGGCTTCAAAATCACTGGAGACAAGCCACGTGTGAAATATATTCACATTCACTAACTTGAGTTAGAAAAAGCAGAAAAGCACACGTGTGGTGTCGGGCATGAAGCCCAACAGCGTGCGTGCCTATTGTTCCTCTAATATTGTTGCTATGTTACACTTGTTAGCCCTACGCCTTCTTTTTAATCAGACACGTATCGTCCGTTACACCTAAGGTCCTAGGTTCTTGATTTTCGTACATGTTTTTTTTTGCCGGACTGCCGGCAAACGCTGCAATCACCTAACTACCAAGCTTAAATTAAAATTATTATAAACTACGGACACTATGGCCTGTTTGAATTTGAAATAATAAATTGATGGATAACGTACGTTTAATAATAAAGAGAGAAAAATATATTTTTAAAAAATTGAGATCGAATATGGGCTATATTTAAAATTAAGAATATATACTTTTTTGAGTATTTTAGGTGGGTCGAAAGATAAATCTTGAAAGTGGGAGTTAAGAATATCACGAGTCATTTTCGTTTAATTTGAAAATGGGTCATTCAATCTTATATCTACATTTCCAAGTTAGAAAAGTTAAAATATTATAAAGTACGTTAATTTTAAACTCGTTTTTACCCGAAATAAATGATAATTAGGGTTAATTGTCTAGTCTTGTCAATAACACATTTTAAGCATAGAATGATGGAAAAGTTTTTTATGAGGAAGCTTCACCATTAGGATGACACTTGCAAGGGTATCAAACTTTTTTTCAAAATTTGTTGTACTTTTTTTTATTTTCTCAATTAATTGACATCTTTAATTATATTCCTCAAACGAATTGTTTGGTTCAATGAATGAAAATGGAGCATCAAGAATGATATCCCAAAGATGACGTTTGACAATCTTCCCTTTTAAATCAAAATCCTCAATTATAAAAAGGAAAGTATAATAATTAATATTAAATGGTGCTCAATTATACTATGAATGATTCACTTAGGAAATATAACTAATGTGGAATGCATTCCATTGGTAAACCCTAATTATATAATTAGTCTAAAACCTTTGATTTAGGCTTGAAAAACGGAATCACTTTGGGATCAACTAATTATTTATACTTTAGTTTCAGGATTACTGGGTTTTGGAGAAGAGCTTTTCGAGAAAGTTACTTTTTTTAAAAGTTATTTTAATCAGACAAAGTACTTTTAGAAAACTATTAAGGATTTAACCTCAAAAGTAACTTTTATTTTTCAGCCAATAAGCTCTTCCTTTTTCAAAAAATTGTATTTATTTGCCTCCTGTTTTGACCATTAAAGTACACATGAATATCTCAAGTCCCATTAAAGTTTTATTAAAATACCAAGGTGGATAAAAAAAACTATGGTTAGCAGAAGCATGTGAAGAATTCCAAAAGAATCTCTTACTTTCTGCGGTGAGAATAATTATGCACTTATTTGTAAAAGTGAGTAGTTAAAAGGATCGAGAAGTTCAAATTTGGTGCGCGTCCAAAGGGCGACGATAGCAGTAAATCGATAGTTAAAAGTATCTACAAGTTCAATTATGAAAATTGTTTGGCCTGAGAAATACATTCGATCTCAATTTAAGGGTTTAATAGTTTTGTCTAATTATTTCTGCATAATTAATTACGGATACAAGATCTTTTCAAAGGTTCCGTTTGATTATTCTTATTCGTTTTGGGAATAATTAATTAGGTATGCAAAATCACTTCAAAGGTTCTGTTTGATTATTCTCCTGATTTTATTATTACTTTCGCACCTTCAAGAATCTTTCCATTCATACTATGTTTAGGTAAATGTAAGAAATTAAATTTAAAAAATGAAACCAATCGAAGTGCAATTTTTTTTTTTTTTTACTACATTAAATTATTTTGCCTAAAAATTAACGTAATAGATAGAAACACTTGTTCTTGCAAATTATATTTACTTTCGATATTGGCAAGTGAAATTTCATAAATGCGTGACGGTTGCTTAGATTCTAATTTCTAAAAGATGATTGTAAAGGATTTGTGATAAGTCGATACTTAGAGGGTGTTTGGTAGAAATTAAAATTAGACTTTTAGTGGATTGTGATAGAAAGTTTTGAAATGTGTGATTGAAAAGATGCGGTTAATATTGATTGTTTGACTTTAACTTAGATTAAAATTAAATTTTAATCCGACCCAAACAGATCCTTAACAAGTGATTTTAATGGGATGTCACTATCTACTAGAATATGTATGTACATGAATAATACGTACATGAATAGTGTAGCATGAAATACCTCGTGTACACAATTTTGTATACGTATTAATTGAAGGGTTGGGAGCAAAAGCAAACAGCTGAATTGATTATTGAATGTGGTGGGAAAGGGGCAGGGAACCATGAAAATAAAGACGAAATGTACCACATTATCTCTGACTCACCAAGTCCCGCTTTTCTCGTTTTGACTTGCCTAACCAAAATTGCATTCGATTTCACGTGGCATTTTTTTATTACTTAATATATTTAAAATTTATTTAACGTGATTTGCCTAACTGGTTTAGCCCCCTGTTTGACCCTCATTAAGCTCTTTTTTTGTTTGGTAGAGATTAAAATTATATTTTTAGTAAATTTTGTAAAAATTGATGAAATATATGGTTAAAAAATTGTGGATTCTATTAAATGTGTGGTTAAAATTAATTTTTAACTTTGATTTAACATTTTAATCCAAACCAAACAAGATCTAATTTAAAATTCATTTTTCTCTCTATTTTTATCTACTATACATTTTCAATAAAATAATATTACACGTAAACTTAATTCTTTTTTTAATTACAAATTTTCTAAAAAATTACTTTCACGTTAAAATATGAAATAATGGAGCCAAAACAACTCTTCAGACAAACGTTTGGAACTGTTGACAAGTGTTTTTTCTAACGCTAAAAGGAGAATAATTTTAACTGGTCAAACTGTTGACTTATTCAACATTCAACGAGATTTTTCGATGACTAACGTTGACCCAAAAAGCAGAGAATTTGGGTAAAAGTGATTGTAATTATTAATTTTAATGCCAAGATTCGAAAAATAAAAAAAAGGAGTTAGAATGAGATATTCAATAAAAAATTAAAGAAAGAAAAAAATAATTGAACAGGTTGAAAACCCCTTGGTTTTCCCCCTATAGTAAATATGCCTTTTGGAAATGTCATTTTCTTTTGTGAAGAGAAATAAATTATTATTGGAATTACGCAACCATCTGGACATTAAGGGTCTGTTTGGTTTGGATTTTATAATTCTACAGTAAATCAATTCTTATTTTTCAACCACACATTCTTCAATAAAATAATATTTTATATCACATCAATACTTTTTTCTTCTTTTTCAGTCACACCTTTCCCATCATATCACTATTTAAAATCAATTCTTCCTCCAAAAAATCTAAACCAAACAAGCTCTAAACATTTGTAACATAAGTTCTATGGATTTTGTAGCCATTTTCCAAATAATTAGTATTGAATAAAATAATAAATTGGATGTGTAATACACAATATCCTTAAAACGGGGTTACACTAGCACATGATTTCAATGACATAAGGTGCTAATCCAATTTGTGATTTGCACCTTTCGCACGCATTTTTATAAAAAAAAAAAAGAAAAAAAAAATGCATCTATTCTATGTTGGAAAAATGAGATATAAATTGGCTGATTTTGGCATGAGTTTTGAGTGAGACCCGTTTGACTATTTTGGAAGATAAATGTTAATTTGTGTTCTCCTTCGTGAGTACATCGAAATCATATATTTACTTGTCAAAATTGATGCTCGGGTGAATGAAAAATTGAAACTCAAAGTGTGTCACTTAAAAGAAGTTTATGTTGGTGGGAAAACTAAAAAGGAAGTTTGTCCCACATAGAAAGTGGATGAAAACTAAAATCACTTTATAAAGGATTACACTTTAGAATGGTGTAATCACGTGTAGTATAGAGGCTCTCTTCACGTGCGCGCGCAGGGGAGGTGCAAATCTTGGACTCAAATGAGATTCGAACCTTGAACTTGTGTGAGGGCGCGACCTGTGTACACGAATGTCGGACCGAAAGGAGCAAAATTGGCCCCTTAGGATCCTGGAAAGCAGACGTTTGGATTATACCTCAAACACGTACGATGAGAGGGCGAATCTGTTTTAAGAAAACTGTGTGTAATACAGGCCTTGGGTTAAAAGTTTATTACCGTTTAATTAAGTTTTTTCTTCTTCTTGTTATTACTTATTGTAATTAACAAATCATTGGACTTGTTATACATAATTTAATCTGTTATTTAAACTGTAAATTCGATATCAACTGTGTAAAATTGATGTCCATTCTGCATATACGGTAATTCTTTCATATACGGTTATTTGTGCATATACGGTAATCACTGTGTATACAGTAAATCTTGCAAATACGGTAACTTTGCATATACGGTATCAGTATTGCATATACAGTATCCAGTATAGAAACACTTATCTAACATTCTACACATGATTACATTTTCAAAATATGAAGTCATATTTAAACAAGTAATTGCCTTATTATCNAAAAAAAAAAAAAAAACAACATTTCGATGCATGTTTACTTGAGGTACAACTATTACTCCTTCATTTACGGGTTCAATGACCTTTTACTGTGAAGACCTTGACTTGGATGAAGTAAGCAATGACGAATTCTGTATAACATAACAATGATTAAGTCAGGATTTTGGTCATTAAAGTCTTTTTTTAGTGATAAATAATTTCTTCTCTATTCCTTCCAAACAAGGAATAACTACTTTTAGGATACATACATACATACATACATACATACATACATATATTGATACTCATTTATAAATATGCTTGGTATAAGGTATCTGACCAGACCAAAAGCTAATTTGTCATTGATTATCAAGTTGACGACGCTTAACACAATTTGAATTTATATTTTCGTCCCTTAACGTGACAATGTTATTATTACACACTGATCATGTTCTAATTTAATTTAATAATCTAACTGACATGATGAATAAATCCACGTGAATCGACTCTAACTGATTTGGGTCAATATGATTTGTCTAGTAGAAGTGAACTTTTCTCTTGAAAATCAAATATGGTCGGCTTGACGAGTAATTGCCCATCCCTAGACAATATGAAGAAGAAAAAGATTTTTTTTTTTCATATCATCTTTTTTTTTTCAACCAATAAAGAAGAGAATTAGGAAATTAATTTCCTAGTAATGGCATATAATTTAAATATTGATTTCTTCTGGTTTTCAGCATGAGTAAGAAATGAGTTCATTATGTTGTTAAGTACTCTAATAATAGAGAAGTTTTTATTATAATCTGATATTGTCTTTAGTAGCAAAAAGTATGGCTTGGGATCATAATTGGCACCAAATAATATGGCCCGTTCATGTGCCATCACATAAAATAATGTATACCAAATTATACAATTTTGACCCAAAATATTTTGTAGTGGAAAAAGTAGAACAACTGCTGCTGGTTTCTCATATGCCGTTAGTTTTACAGCAGCCCTATACATGATACAGGGGGACTTTTAATTTTACAATTTTAGTGAAGGTCACAATTTTAAAGGGGTTTCCAAAAGAGAGTTTCCCTTGTGAATTGTGGTTTTGAATCTATTTTAGGAAATCAAAATTCTATCCCCACCCGCGTGAGCCCACACCACTGGTGGTTGGTACCCAGCTGGCACTGTGGTGGTGGCTGTGGCTGTTATGTTGACGGCGAACAAAGACGGCAGGTAGATACCAATTATCAACACGGTGGAGGGTGGGGACCCCGTTTAGAGGTGGGACCCACTTGAGGATATTGAAACGGTAGGCCCACAATGCCCTCTTCTCTCTCAAGAGTATGGGTCCCTGCAAGACTGCTTGTGGGTGGTGGGGTGCGGGGTTTGTTTCGTCCGTTAGTGTCTGGTCTCAACTATAAAGCGATTGGCTTCAAATCTTTCTTACACACAATTCTCTCTTTCCTCTTCAAATCTTTGTTTTTGTGAGTGACCCAATTTGAGTTTCTTCATTCTTTCTGCATCCAAAAGACTTCCGATTGAGTCCCTTTCTTGATCATTCTCCACAGAGCTCTCTGTTTTTCACCTCTGTTTCTTCACCAACACCTTAAGAAAGAAGAGAAGATGACGAACCAAAATGTGATGGTTTCAGATACGGCCATAACGGTGGCGGTCTCCAACTCCTCCCTCTTCCCGCCGGTGGCCCAAAAGCCTCCGGCAGTGCCGGGAAATTATATTACCATTTCAAAGAAAAAGCTTCAGAATCTTGATATCAATGGCGGTGCCAGAATCAACTCTTGGGTTGATTCAATGAGAGCTTCTTCACCCACTCATATCAAGTCCTCAGCTCTTTCTGAAGATTTAAACTCTTGGATTGTAAGCCCCGTATTTATGTAAATAAGGAACTGTTTCATACATACATACATACATATACAAACGTATATACGTGTATAAAACACGTATACACGTGTCAGTACAGCGTTCTAACCACGTGGGAAATTTGTGGTGAAACAGGTACACCATCCATCAGCTCTGGAAATGTTTGAGGAAATAACAAATGCATCAAAAGGAAAGCAAATCGTTATGTTCTTAGATTATGATGGCACATTATCCCCTATTGTGGATGACCCTGATAGAGCCTTCATGTCCGATGCGGTTAGTTCCCTCCCTTATAAAACACACACACACACATACAAAATTAGTATGTATATATTAATTGTATGTATAATTTGTGTATACAGATGAGAGCAACAGTGAGAAAACTAGCTAGATATTTTCCCACTGCTATAGTGAGTGGGAGATGCAGAGACAAGGTACATTCTTGAAACAATTGGATTGTATCTTTCAGCAACTTTTGTGTGTTTTGCACTAATTAATGTTTTTGTTGTTTAAATATATAGGTGTATAGTTTTGTACGCTTGGCAGAGTTATATTATGCCGGAAGCCATGGCATGGACATAAAAGGCCCATCAAAAGGTTCCAAATACAAGAAAGTATGCTTTATGTGCTTGTACTTTCTCTCTATTTTCTTCCATTTTTTTACCTCAAATAATTTTTCTAAACAATTTTTGAAATACTCAGGGTGCACAATCTCTTCTTTGCCAACCAGCCAGTGAATTCCTTCCCATGGTTGATGAGGTCAGTTTTTTTTTTTTTTTTTAAGTAATGATTTTAGTGTTAGTAAAATCCAATGTTTTTAACAAATTTTAGCTTGAAAACACAGGTTTACAAAACACTTATGGAGGTAACAAAATCGACTCCAGGTGCTAAGGTGGAGAACAACAAATTCTGCGTCTCAGTGCATTTTCGCTGTGTAGATGAAAAGGTAGAGCATTAATTATAATCAGACCCACGTTGTTAATTATTTTCTCCTCCCATGATAATAATATGGGACCTTGTTTCACTTTTCTTGATATGGTTAAGTGGCTTCTTTAAATAATATTTACATTTTCTTTCTATAGTATATGCTACTGAATCTTTATTAAGAAAGGATTGAATAATTTATTAACAGAAATGGACTGAACTAGCTCAGCAAGTTAGAACAGTTTTAAAGGAGTATCCAAAGCTTCGATTAACCCAAGGAAGAAAGGTGTGACAAAGATTCTTCAATTTATTTATTTATTTTTTTCAGTTTGTATTACCTGCATGCTGTACAGTGTTTTTTTTTTTTTTTTACTAAAAAATATATATTTTGTTAAAAAAATGCAGGTCTTAGAAATTCGTCCTACTATTAAATGGGACAAAGGCAAAGCCCTTGAATTTCTGTTAGAATCACTTGGTGAGTTCCCTTTTTATTTTAATTGTTCAATAAAGAAAAGCTCTAATGAACTACTTTATACAATCCTTAACATGGATATGCTTCCTCTATAGGATATGCAAACTGTACCGATGTATTTCCTGTTTACATTGGAGATGATCGCACCGATGAAGATGCCTTTAAGGTATTCAAAGCTTCGAAATGTAGCATTACATTTCCGTATTCCAAGAAATACGGACGTGTGTAAAGAAATAGTCCTAAATTTATTAGATTTAGGTTGAAATTCGTAAATTTCCATATTTAATTTCATCATTTATGGTTTGCTTAAATCAGGTTCTGAGAAAAAGAGGTCAAGGGTTTGGGATTCTTGTTTCAAAGATACCAAAAGACACCAATGCATCTTATTCTTTGCAGGAACCTTCTGAGGTAATTAGGACCATTTTACTATTACTATTATGGCTTAAATATTCAATTATCTAATCGTAAATTTAACAATTATGTTGTAGGTGATGGCATTCCTGCGTCGATTAGTGGACTCGAAGAAATTGTCTCTAAGACGACATTTTAGAATGAGAACGAGACGACTTGAAGAGATAAAAATGTCGCTACCGAACTGAGATCGGCTTGTTATTACAATCAAGATGCATATATGTATGTTAGGTCCATAATTAAGGAAATGTTAAGTATTTTCATGTTTAAAGTGAAAATGATGGGGAAAAAGAAAAGGGAAAAGAGGTAAGAAGAAAATCTTCTCTCTTGGCATCAAGTTCCTTGTACAACTTTTGTAATTAAGCGTGTACGAGGAGAAATTTGTAATTTAACAACGTTATCTAATTCATAGAAGTTTTCATTTCTCTCTCTCTCAACACCCTATATCAGTAATTTATTTATACAATTTGAATAAGAACAGGCATCCTTAATCTCAGTCACAGCAATATACTGAGAAGTAGAACTCTAGGACTAGAAGCGATTACTTTTTTGGGTTCTTCCAATTGCACATAAAGTTTCTAAGTTCAATAAATATACTCACAATTTGTGTGAGAATGATTATATAATTGTGTTTATACACCCACACACGGGAATAAGATTAAGATACAATATATTATAAGATATTTTAAAAATATAAATATATACACAAATAGATACGCGATCTCTCATTTCATTGTATGCAAGCTCTAAAGTGTATATATATATATATATATATGTGTGTGTGTGCGTGTGCGCGCGCGCGCGCGCGCATCTCTCTTTCAATTATTTAAAGTATATATATATATATGTGTGTGTGCGCGCATCTCTCTTTCAATATTTTAAGCTTCTAAAATAAGATACGATATCGAAATAGACAAATGCTCCAAGTTCAATTAATCTTGTGTTCAATTTACAAATAAAAGTGAACTATCACACCTTTAATAATAGAGGACATGTTATAATTTAAATTTGAATCAATGTTGCTAATGAAAAAAATAATGTGATAGCTTTTCATCAACTTACTAGAATTGAATAAAAAATGTGTTATATTATTAAAAAACAACTGAAAATTAGATAAACTAAGGATGTATAGTGATGTTACGGAGAACTCACTTAATTTGCCTCTTCTTACCGGACCTTCATTCCTTTATATGGGTCATAAAAATAGAGCTTGTCGTCTTAATCATGTTCGACCTAGGCTAGGCCCTTGTGCAACGGTTCGTTTTGAAGAAATTCAATTGACAGAGAGCTCGATTGCCGCAAGTCTTCATGACCTAGGATGTAGCCTTGCACGTTAGGTCATCAAGACTTATATTTGATTGTTTGCTACTGGTGGTATTGTCATCCAAGGAGAAATACCTTTTCAATCATGTCATGATTATATCTCCAAATAGCATCTCCCTAATCAACCTGTGTAGGAGGGGCCTCGGGCAAACCTATGGTGGTGTTCAATTTGTTTTCGATAAAAAAAAGACTCATTTGATCAAGTCAAAGTAGGTCCCAAGTAATCCAATGTGGATTTTCAGATCGAGGCCGACTTTTTCTTTAATAAGTTAAGCATTTTGACAATAAAATAGAATATCTCGAATTCGGGTGAAAGGACAAAACAATTATATGCTGATACATTTGTTTGATTATGAATCATTTCCATGATAATACCTACAAAATATTGTAGCTAACATTTATTACAAACCTTTGAAGCTCTCCCAGGAACAAATCCTTTTTGCTTTCTTTAACCGATAAACCGTGGTCACAAGGTTGGACAGGTATTCTTAATTCAAGGACAACGGTCAATGCCAGACTCCTCTGCAACTATAAATACTATAGAGATAAGATCATAGCTTCATAATTATTATTTTTTATTATTTTATTTATAATTTTCATCATGAGACTCATCAAGTAATTAATATATGGACCCATGTAAATATATATACATGGAATGATTTATCTTTTCTATTAACTGCATGCGTCCCCATGCTGAGTCAAAAAGGAAAGGTTATGACCTTGGTGTGAAAAGATGGTTAATTGATTAATTAATTTTCATCCAATTTTACTTTTATCCATATGGGATTTTTGGATAAATCAATCTATCAGAATCAGATTTCACATTTCACATTTCATACGAATAATTGAGTTAGAAAAGCAAATAATTAACACGGCACGGGCTGCTATATTTAGATAGTTTCTTGCATGAGAGGGCATGTTTCTAACGTAGCCTCGATTGGACAATATTGTTCTGTAAGACGTATTCAATAGTCAAGCTAGGGTGTCAAGTTGGCAATGGCGTGCTTTGAAAAGGTAGTACACATTATTGGTTCTTTATGTATAAAACAATTAAAATGGGCAGTTTAGATTGTTGCCTATGGTGGTTGATGATCCATTTGTATCAAAGATCAATAATTGGTGTGCAACAAATACTTTTTACATTATCGAACCAAGTACAAATTTGTTTATCTAAATTTAATTTGATCTTCAACACGCTCCTATAAATGCATGCTCTTTCACCAATTTCAAAAACGGACGGTAACGTCCTTTGATAACATATTGAGTTCATCTAAAAATTATTAGTTATAAAAGAGGGAACAAGTTTAATTATATAAACTTTGTTAAAGTTAGGGTTGCTTTTGTGAGAAACTATACCATTCTCAGTTACTATAGTTGTATTTGCAGGGCCTGTTTGGACTGAATTAAAACCTGATTTTAATTTAAGTTAAAATCAAACAATCAATATCAACCACACCTTTCATGATTCCCACATCTTTTAAACCACACATTTCAAAAACTTTTATCACAATCCACTAAAAATCTTATTTTAATTTACACCAACCACCCCCTGGATGTAAAAGAAAACAAAACTAGTTGAATAATTGATTCTCATACAGCTTAGTGGGGTTGTATGGTGAACAATTAGCAAATTGAATCTTTGCTAAATAATAATACATATATTAGCTAGCAATATATTTAAGCAGCATTATTGAGATGCATACTATAGCTAAATTTACACACTCTTATGAGGCAAGAAATTAAAGAAAGTGGATTGTATTAACATTATATCACTCTTTTTCTATTGAAGCCTACATCTAAACCTATAAAATGAATAAAGATTAGCAAATTAATGTGTGACACGCATGTTATATTTAACTAGATTCTTTTTTCTCGAATGTAATGATTCAAAATGTGTCTCACATCACTAAATTAAGGATTAGCTTGTAGACATATAATCACTTGGACGCACTCACTTTATAACATGATATGTGACAATTGAAACCAAACAAGCATCCTTCTAAGAACGACCATCGTTGCAAATGAGACGCCTTAAAGAGGGTTTTCTAGTAAAAATCGATTTCATGAAATTATACCTTATTGAGAATATGGATAGTCACGGACGTTAGTCTCAAAAGAAATAATAGATTTCGACGACTGTTATAATTGCGTATGTTTTAATATTACTACAACTTGTGACAATGTTTGATTAGCAAGAAACGCACCAAATAATTTAAACTACAAGCATGATATTCTTGAGGTACCTACATTGATCAGCAGTCACTAAGATTGTATTTATGTTTAACAATTAATACTACCCATGCCAATGGAAACATAACCATTGCTCCCAAACATAACAACAAATGTACTCATTGGGTTCCTAGATTTGAAGGATCCCTACTTTTACAGGTTAGTGAATCCAACTTCTATTATCAAATATTGTGTACTCTACTTTTTTTTTTACTTTTTAGAAATATATTCTATATATAAGGCGACTCAAAAAAAGAATAATGAGCTTTAATTTTCTTTTGATTAGGTTGTGAAAGGGAAACCCACCCACTAGCTAGGTGTAAAGAATCTAAAAATAGTTGAATGAGGAGTTGGAATCCACTTAAAGGGGAGAGAGAGTTTGATGTGAAGAATACACATGGATTTTGCAATGGGGACACTAGCATGCCTCCAAGTTCTTTGACAACCTTAGTTCTTTTGGACGTGGAAAGATGGAGTCCACTAGGTTTATTAGGCCCCCCTCCATCATTGATAACTTAACTGAAATAAACTAAGTTTTCTAAACTTCAATTATTGGTAGGCAAGTAGAGAAAGAGAGAGAAGGAGAGAGAGATCTCCTCTTTTCTTCAATGGAGCCAATCCATAGACTGCTAAAAATCCCCCACATTTTACTACCCAATATTAAAAAATACACGCTTTCGTTTCTTTTAAAGAAAAGACTGTATCCCATTAGAGTGCACTTCAATTTTCAATTTAAATTATTCCTAACAATCTATACTTTAACAAGCAATTACATAATTTTCATAAATACACGATGATTTGATTTGAACCTACCAAACCAAACTGATTTGGCACAGGAGGCGACACATCATGTGAGAATTTGAGTTGGATGGTCCCTTGAAAGCATACGTCTCTACAAGAGGAGATACGTGCAAGAGAGTGTATACACTGTCACTCTCGGGAAACGGTACCAGCCTTGAGGGTCGAGCCATACGGGGTGGGTTGTCTTTAAAATTGGAATACATTACAATAAATATTGCTATAAATACAGACACATGCATGAATTAATTTGATATATGGTTATATATTTAGAGAAGTATGGTCACATGGAAGGATCACGTGTGACCCAGATGCCATTGTTATGGGGAACAGATGAATAGTGTTATGTGGTATCTGGTCATTGGTCGGATCCCGTCGTAACCATCTGACATGATCAGATTCAGATGAATAATTGGTATATATGTTCAAATGGAAAAGAGGCAGTTGGAATTGGTAGCTGCATTCACTCTATCTCTATTTATTCTTTCCAGATCTGTTTCTACACTTCACAATAATTATTCCTTTTAATCTGATTTATATCTGTTATAAAAAAAAATGTCTAATTGTAAAATTTAAATCGTGTTTTCAATACCTTCAATTAAGGATGTCAAAATGGGCACGTCAGCTCAAATCGATCAGCTTACATCTAAGCTCGATTCAAACTTGTCTTACATATTTAAGAATTGAACTGGCAAACAAACCCTAAATATGCAAGCAGGGCTAGTCCCTCCCATTCATTGTAACAAACCAACAAGTGAATCGGAACATTTATTTGGGACTTATTTGCATTTTTTTTTAAAAAAAAATTATCTAATTTTTTCATAATTTATTTAGGATATGTTTGCATTTTTTAAAAAAAAAAAAAATTGAAACTATGGTTACAATTAGTTCTTTATTTGTTTTATTTAAATAGGAGTGTATATTCGTCATTTCACTATTTTTATTGAGAAATTTGATAGAAATGATGGTTTGCGCAATTATGTGTAATTAAGGGTGAAAATGCTAAAAAAATAAAAGGTAGGAAAATTTTTCACAATAATAATGAAATGTATGAACATTATGTGTTAATTACCATTTTAATAATTTTTTGGGACTCGTTTACACTTTATTAAAAAAATGGGACTATGATTGCAATTAGTTATTTCTTTTTCTTTTTATTTTATTTAAAGAGAAATGTATATTCGTCATTTCACAGTTTGTAATTGAGAAAATGGATGAAAAATGACATTTTGCGTAATGAAATGTTTTTATAATGGTGAAAATGTCAAAAAATGAAAGATAAGAAAGTATGGCTGGACTAAACTCCTGAACTGAACCGGACCGAACCGAACGGAACCGAATCGAGCGATTTTTCATAAATTAAATATCTGAACGAATATTTGAATTGAGAACCGATGGGTTTGGTTCTCGGTTCTAGACCAGAACCAAATCTAAATAATTTTTTTATATTGAATTAATTAAATTATTTTAATTTTTTCTAAACAAATTAGCAAATTAATTAAACAAACTGGTCAAGTCCAGCCAAATTATTTTTTTGTTAGCCCAACATTTGGACCTTATCCTTCCCCTTTCCATACCAATTTCATTTGGTAAGCAGCAGTACGCCCATTGGGAAAAAATAAAAAATAAGGTGTTAAAGTTTTTAAATTCAAAAATCAGGTTTATAGTTTAAAAATTCAAAAATCAGGTTTTTTTTTAATAAATTATTAAATATTTAATTCTAATATAAT